>VZRV01008491.1:0-22247 GCA_013398115.1 Falcunculus frontatus | reverse complement strand
GTAGGGCATCTCCGCAAGCGGCGTGTGCGCTTGGGAGCATCAGACCCCTGGCCGCGGGTGGCCTTAATTTAATCGTGAAAGCTGCGGTCTGACAGGATGACCGGCCTGTTTAAGTGCTGTATTATTCAGCCGCTCTTGTAGGTGCCCCAAGGATGGATAAAGCCATGTGGAAAAGGGGAGTGAGTAAGGCTCCTGCCGAGTGCTCATCAGCGCTAAGGGAGCATTGTGTTCTTCCCTCAGATACCTTCTTAGCGAAAGGCTCTGCTACTCTGGACAAGTTGAAGGACCTCTGCAACGAAGGGAAGGAACATCCTTCCACGCTTTTTCAGCTCTATACCCAGGTACTTTATTATGGACATAAAACTCCTTTCAAGAAAATCTGTGTAGGATGTGGGAGAGGGTTTGGTGTAAAAAAAAGAGGGTGGAGCAGAAAGGCATCTCTGCTTCTGGAAGTGTGTGGTGAGTGTCTGTGAAGCACAGGGCTGCTTTTGACTTGGATGACTTGGAGTCGATAATAATTGTGCTGTTACTTTAAGGACGCACTCGAGTTTGGCTTTACCGATCTTTCAATACTTCTAATTTACACCTTTTGTAAACAAAATGTTAAAAAATACCTCAAAATTGTAATGTGTTATACACTAACGAGGTTTCTATGTTACAGCACACCACCATTTGATTATTTTGATGGTAGCATTTCTACTTTTTGTATGTTCTTGTTTTCGTAGGCTGTTCTAGACATTACATATTTTGAGGAAAACCAGCTTGTGGATGAAGATTTTCCAGAACAATCTTCCCTGCAAAAACTTAAAGAACTTATTTGTATTCTTTCAGAACCAGAAGATCTAGTGAGGGAATGCAGCATAAATGAAGAAGTGAGTAGCCAGAGGGTGAATTATTTCATTATTTAAAAATAAAAAATATGAAATTGAATAGTAGTATTTGTATTTTTGGTGAGCAGAATTTAAGGTATTTTGAAACATTTTCAAGCCTTTTTTGGTATTTAAATAGTGATTCCTGAAAATATTGTTTCAAATATCTTGTGTGCTCAGAATTTCTCTTGCTAACCATCTCATGATTCCACAGGCAGTTAATGATGATTGCATTTCACCTACAATGTTAAGTTAGGCTAGGCTTGTCTCTCTGAGTGTTGCTTGCAGGCACAGCCCCTAAAGTAAGATTTACACACTGTTTGCATATGTGACAGCGTATATGAATAATTCAGGTGGTTTATTTTTGTCTTAGACCAGTTTGTTGGATTTTATTTCAGCCCATCAGCATTCTTGGCGCAGAGTTATTAGAATGTCTTTACTGGAGAAAAGGAGCCCTGCTTTACATGTATTGCCATACAGCAAAAGAAAGGAGTGAATGGCTACAAGAAAACATTGCCACGTTTAAAAAGGTAAAGGAGATGAAAATGTTCTATGAGCTTGTGAATACAGCTTTCAAGTTTGACTCTTCACTTTTAAAATATGGTCGGGTTTTTTGTTTTGTTTTGTTTCTTTAATTAGGATTTTGGGGACTTCATAGAAAGAAGTATTTCTGCGTATCATTAATTTAACCAGAACCTTTTTTTCCTCAATTTTTCAACCGTACTCAGTGTCTTATTGATGGAGTTCATTACTTGATGAAGATGCTTAGCTTTAGATGCCCTCTTCAGCTAGATGAAGATGTCTCACTTCAAGACAAAGACACAGCTAGATTACTCAGTGAAGGTAAAAAAACCCAAAAAAACAACTCCAAAAATCCACACAACCCACTCCTCTTAATAACTGCTTTATGCAATGCCTTTTTGCATGTTTTTATTGTTTGACTTAATTTGTATTCAAGACCTGCCGCTTTTATAACAAGAAGATAATAAATGAGGCGAGTAAGCAGGCGATAGTGCTCCCCTGCCTTTCTTTTTTTAACCCATGAATTTTAGGAGGTGTCAGTGCTCATTTTCCCAGTGTTTAGGAGTGCACTGGAGAGAGGTGAACTGAGGCAATGAGTGTTTGATGCACAGCATTGTTTTACGCTGGCAGTGTTTACACACAGTATTTTACAACCATCCAGTTCACAATTGACGAATGTTTAAGGCACAAAGACGACTGCAGAGGGTGCTAGAGGTTCACGTATTGGTCTTCCCTTTTACCGCTAGTGCAGCACGGATACAAACACAATTACAGGCTTCATGGAGGTACAAACTAAATGCAGAGTTGGTTAGATTTGGCAAATTATCTCTGTCACCATTTTATTTAGCTTTGCTTAGGTTTCTTTCTTCTTGAGCATTTACAGGAGGATCTTAGGCTGCATCAGTGTGATGCGGGTAGGGTAATGCAGCAGGAGGGGATTAGTAAGGTAAAACAGCTGGTGCTGAGGACACAGTGTCCATGCTGAGCACACTCAAAACCAGCTGTACTCTGACTGTAGTGGGATGGAGCGTCTTCTTGGTTAATTTAATCTGAAAGTGGCATTGCTTCTATATAGCTCCATAATGCAAATCCAAGTTGTGGATTTATTTAGCAGGATTTTTCTTTTTGTGAAAGACACACATGTGCCTTTCAATTCAAATACCAAAGCTGCTGCTGGTTAACCTGAGTTAAGATGACCTCAAACAGTATCTTTTAAATTGTGGGAGGCACAGGAATATTCTAAAGTAAATACGTACAGTCATGCCTGTGCTAAACAGGCTGTAAAGAAATACTGAAATTCTATGAGATAAATATGCAAACAAAATTATAGAAATAATATTTGTATGGCAATCTTGAAAGATTTTAACATGGAGGGCCAAACTGGACAGAGAAATGAGCATGGTCTTGATCCAGGTTTTCTTCTGGGTATTATATATTTATATAATTATATACTTACACTGTCTTTTTGGAATTTTTTTTCCCCAGTGTTACTGAAAGTTAACAAGCTGTGTACTTGCTTATAGCAGAACAGTAAAGTACTTAATCTGAATTATTTTTGCAGGTATATTTAGTGACACTCACTTACTGGCAATGATGTACAGTGGAGAAATGTGCTACTGGGGACTGAAACACTGTGGAGAAGGGAAGCAGGAAAGCCTTGAGTCAATAGATCCTGTGTCTAACAGTGACCTGGGCAGCAGATCACAGAGCAAATCGCTGGATTTCCAAGAAACAGGGAGAAACATGTTGACAAAGTATGTGGCCGTATGTGAGGGACCCTTAAAAGGTCAAGGGTGGAACACAACAACTGCAAAACAAATGCTGCATTACTTTGTGAAATCCCACAACTAAGATCCACTGCGTTGTCTGTGCCAGAAGAAAACTTACGACATAAGAGCACAGTCAAGGAAGTTGTCTCTGCTTTAGTGTCTTTTTCTTTTTCCTACCAAAATGTATACTTGTGTTGCATTAAAAACGCGCATTCAAAGGACTCGTGGACTCCAGGTCCGAAGTGTAATGCAGTCCTGAGGCGCGGGTGCGGCAGCCACCTTCGGCCCCAGTGTCCCGGCGGTGGCGGAGCGTGCGCGGCGCCGTCTCGGGCAGGGGCGGTGCAATGGCGGCGGCGGCGGAGCAGCGCGGCGCCGGCCTGGAGGCCGCGGTGCGGGGCGGGCTGCGCGTCCTCCGGGAGCGCTGGATGCGGGGCACCCGCGAGCGCGGCGGCACCGCGCCGGCCCCGCTCCCGACGCCCCCGGACGGCGCGGAGGGAGTGAGCGCTCTGCAGGCGCTGCCGGTGAGCGGGGCCCGGTTGCACAGGGCGGGGCGGGGGGGCAAAGCGCCGCATCCCACCCCGTCCTTCTTCACTGCTGAATTCCCGAATCGTTAAACCGCTGCTCTCAATGGTTTTCAGATCGACGTGCAGCTGAACATCATGTCCTTCCTCTCGCCCCAAGATTTGTGCCACTTAGGAAGCACGAGTTGTTACTGGAGGGCAGCTGTGCAAGACCCGTTGTTGTGGAGGTATTTTCTCATGCGGGATCTCCCCTCTTGGACATCTGTTGATTGGAAATCACTCCCAGATGTGGAGATTTTTAATAAAGCCTTTTCAGAGGTCAGCGACAATGCACTGTTTGATTACATGGCAGTGTAAGTATGTCCGTATTCTCTTACCTGACTCCAAGTGTGTCTGCAGCAGTAATATTCAGCCCACAGGCATCTTTTATATTTACAGCAATAAAGCTTTGCTGTAAGCTGCTGTTTAAATTGTGATGTGTCTCAAATCCATTGTTTATTTTGGAAACACAGTTTCCTGTTGTTCCATGATCTAGTCAGCTCTTTCTGTTTGGAACTCAACAAGAATGTAAAACATTGTTAAAAAGACAAAGCTAGTGCTATAAAAAATTAAAGCTTTTTGTAAACTGCATGACTACTATGGTACAGAAATACTGCATACCGTTGATTTTGATAAAGAAGTGTTCTTTGCTCTCAGTGCCATGGCAAGCATTTTCATAAAAGTACCAAGAAGTCTTCCAACTATGGCAAGTGGAATGAATCTTTTTTTTTATCTTATATGGAAGACCTAATAATAAAAAAGTGCACAGAATGTGCACAGAATAACAAGTTGTATTGTTTTAGCTCTGATTGTCAAAGGCTGTAAGAGAAAGACTGGTTTCAGCTAGTATAGTTGAAAAGCATAGCAGCACACTAAATGTGTCTGGATGACTGAGAAGAACTCTTACAACAAGTAGATTATTCTGTGGTGATTTCTTTTCTAAACTTCATTCAGTCCCCTTGATTTGCAGTAGTGGTCTGTGGCCGTTTTTGGGATTTTTGATTTATTTGCAGTTACATTTTCCAAAGGCAGTGCTTAATATGTTGCTTTGGGGTAAGTGCACAAACTTCTGCAGTCTCTGTGCCCTTCATCCCCACTTAACAGATGGGAACAGTATACCCAGAATTTGAAGTGCAAAATATATACTGCTTTTGAAGTTGGATTTAAATCTGTTTAGGTCTGAACCTCCTATTTTAAACCACTTGTCACTGGTTTCCATTGTGTCTGCATGCACTTAGCGATTTTGCTGATCTCAACTGAAGCATCTCAGTGTGGGTATAAAGGAGTACACATTTGATAGTTCCTTGGACTGGTTTGTCCAGCAGCAGCCTACCATGTCTGCAGAAGCAGACTGAAGTTGCTTCTTTAGAATGTCTGTCTGACTGTTACTCTTCCTCTCAGTTACCAGTCTTTCCTTGCCGTCTAGCATCTGCACCAAATGAGCATGTTAAGTTTGCAGACAACACTTGTCTCCTTCGACAGCCTGCATGCTCTGTACCTGCAGGGAAAATGGTTCTTTTCAGGTGGTTACTTCTTGCAAACACAAAAGCAGTGTAATTAAGGTTTAAAATGTGCTCACAAGGTTCATTTTTTAATTTTTATTTTTAATGTGACTCTTATGCTTTGATGTTATTTTACCTTTATTGTGTATTCAGTGAGGATGGGGAATTAGTGATTTTTTTTTTTTAAATAAATTGAAAGATCTGTAGATAGAAGTGTACAGAGGTCCAAAAAGTGAGCGTTTGGACTTCAAAAGAACGGATGCCTTTGCCTGCTTTGTACTGACGCTTGGAACCGTGAGTTTGGACCTTTATAATTTTTGACCTATGCTTTGAGTTGTACCAGTAGCAAAGCATGAGAAGTGTGGGACCTAAGTCAATTTATGTTGTTTGATTAATGCCTCTTTTGCATTTTGTGTTTAATTTCTAGTCGTGTCTATTTTACACAGATATAAAAGGAGCTGTCCTCAGGGTAGAAGGAGTTTGAAATCGAGCCGTCCCCGGTATGGGACTGTGACTTCCTTTTTGCAATCACTGGTCACTCAGGCAGAACCTCGCTTTGCTATGTTTGGGCCGGGTTTGGAAGAGCTGGATGACTCTTTAGTAGAAAAGATGATGACATGCCCAGAAATTCTGCTAGTAGCTGGACTACATCATAGACAAATTCATGGTAATGATGGTCTTGGCTTTTGGCCTTCATAACACAAAAATCTTGTGGGGAGAAATGAAAAAAGGGAATGATTTTTTTGTATCCTTAAAATTCAGTAGAATCATGGTAAAAACAAATTGTTTTCTCTCTGATTTGTTCGGAAGGATAAATGTAGTGAACATTTGGGACAAACTAATAGCTTCAGTGAATTTACGATTAAATTTGCACATTTTCAGAAGAATCATTTTGTTCCTTGTACTTCTATCTTCATCCAAAATTCCATGTTACAGCTGTTGTTGTAATTGATAAATGCAGACAGGCCTTTCTTTCAGTACTGCTTGCAGTAAGTGGCTAAAAAACACATTTGTGATTTTACACAGAACTCAAGGCTGATTCTTATTTGATTCAGTATTCTGATATCAAATGATGTAAATTTTACTTAGAAGAATTACAAGAGCAGGTGAGGGATTTTTTTTTTGATGTTTAAAAGAGTAGCTTTGAAAGTCTGATTTGACTTCAGTCCAAGCCAGAGACAAAAATGTGTTACATTTTATCTAATGGTTATATCAGCATAGCAGAATTAGAATAATTAAGTTGTATTTATAGGAAGCATGAAAATTATTTTAGTGGGTTTTTTATTTCTCTTATATGTCCTTTTCAGTACAGCTTGTTATGAGCAGACTGGAGCCTTTTCTATGCCAGTTTCAGCTAATAAACACAAGTCTGGCTCCTTTCTGATTTAGGTTTCTAGGTTCAAGTCTAATCAGAAATATGGAAATAGTTTTAATAGTATTGACTTGATTTTCATGAAATTAAAAGTCAGATCAATTGGAGCATGTATAAAGTTTAATTAAAAAATAGTAAATTCAGTACCCCTAACAGCAATATCTAGGCTTGAATATATTCATTTTGTGGTACCACTGGAATTTTTGAACTACCACTTAATTGTATTCAGTAGCCAAATAGTTGTAATCTCATATATTCGCTTTTTTTCCCTGCAGGAATCGAATCAGGAATTAGTTTTCGGTTTAACAACAGTCAAATATTCAATATTGTGACACTGTATTCCACCACTAGGTAAGATAAGATCTGTTCTCCACCAAATAAAAAGTACGGTTTCTCATTTATTTCATAATTCTCTTCATAATCTTGTCATGTGACTTTGATTTGCACTTTCTCCTGCATGGCTATCCCTTATAAATTGAAATTTCAATGCATGCCTTTGCTTTCCTTTCTTCTTTCAACCTTTAAGATTTCACATGGAAGTAATAAAGCTTTTCCAAACTGTTTACCTATCAAAGCTGTACGACAGATACATTACAGGTGCCTTTATCCCTCTTGATACCTTGGTTGAGTCCCTTTTAAAACATTCTATACTCACCCTGGAGTGTATTTTCATATGCATCTTGCAGGTTGCTAACCACCTCATATATGTGCACTCAGAAAGAAAGCAGGGCAGGAGGGAGCAGGGAGAAGTGAAATGGTTTTCCTGGCTCAACCCCTTTTCCTGTCCCTTTCCTGCACTACCTAGACTTTCAAGATTCAGTTTTGGCATTCTCAGTTAACCTGACTACTGAAATACTGACGTATCTTCCAGTGTGGAAAGGAGGAGAGCAAGGGAAGGGCAAGCTGTTGCTGTGAATAAGATGTTTTACCAAGAGAACAGCATAGTAGGGAATCAGCAAGCCGTGCACTACAGTGTAATAGCTCAAGTGAGGAAGGTGTGCGAAGTAGTTGATGGATTCATTTATGTTGCCAATGCAGAAGCTCACAGAGGTAAGGGGTTTCTCTTTGTTTATATTTTGTGAATAACTGGAGTGTTAGATTTCAAAGAATATGCAATACATCAAAATCCATGTTCTAATCCTTTCAAAATCTGCTATTTCTTCATGGCTTATCCTGTTGAAGAGGTCTCCTATCCTAGACACTCTCTCATTCTATGAGGGGTTATGGCCCCTTGTTTTGTTCATGGCACATACTGCTATGGTTGCTATCTAAATTATATGTGGGAAATTAATCTGGATTAAAAACCAAAACAAATCAAAATAAACAAAAACATTGGGTATCTATAGGAGAAACCTGAAAATACATGGTTTGTGGTATAATAGCCTGGAAACAACCTTTAACAGGAAAACAGTAAAAAATGCAATTAGTCTAAATCAGGTTAGTCCTGTACGATGGTAATCCAGATAACAGTTATGGTAATTGTCTTTACATTCAAATTGTCTTTACATTCATCAGCTTTGAAGGGAGGAAAAGGGCTAGCTCAGGAAAGAGGCAAGTAAAAAAATTTGAAGGGATACACTAAGGAGAAAAGTGCATTCAGTAGGGAAGAGCTGCTGACTGTGCAGTGTATGAATATTTGTGAATGTCTTGTTGCAGTTTTGATCTCTGTGAGGTACTCAGAAAACACTCTGATGTTAGGACTGAAATAGGCTGCCTGTAGAATCTATGAAGATCTTTAAATAACATGTAAATGTCATTAATATCTGTGTAACATAAGGGCAGATGAATCAGCCTTGTGATAAGCAGAACAAGATTGTTTGGCCCTTCCAGCCCTCTGTCTCATCACCTCTGAAATAAAAGAAAACTCGAAAACACACATTGTATTTGCATATACTAAAGACTCATATATTAAAAATTGTTTCTTAGAGCATGATCGTCAGGAGGAGCTGGCTCGTATTTTGGCCATGATTGATCCAGCCCTTGGGCCTCCAAACAGACCTCTGCTGGTTTTGTCCTGTGTGTCTCACGTTGGTGTGAAAAGAACTCCGTGTGTTTACATGGCACATCAGTTGCAACTTAATCTGCTACGTCAGCCCTGGATGGTACTTGCTCTTAAACCTTTATTTTCAGTTTCTCTGTGGTTTAAATGTAATTTAGGCTTTCACATTCCTGAACCATACCTACCTAAGCAAGTGTGCAGCTTTCACCTCTAGGACTTGAGCTCTCCACTAAAGTGAAGGATTTAATTTCTCTGGTCCTGTAAGGTGAATCATTAGCCTATTGGAACACAAAGAGTTAAGTGACTTGCCCAAAAGCACACTAGAGAGTTCAGATGGAGCCAGAACGTAAGGAAGGACAAATTAAGGTCTTGAAGGGAGTAAGGAAGCTTCAGTTCATTTAAATCTAAATTTCCTTGGACACAAGATAGATTTTTGTGATGTTTTTAGGAGACTGTTTACTGTCACTTGCTTGATGTGATGTCTTCAGTTTTTGACAGATCAGTTTTTAACCTAGGATGTGAGGTCCTGAACCTGTTTTTTTACAGTTGTCAAGCACAGTATCTATCAGCATGGTTCAGCCACACAGGATTAATTTTTGTTGATGTTGTGCAGCTGAAGAATAACTTAATCAGAAAAAATTCTGATTTGAGATAAATCCTTTGTTTTCATAAGAAAAATGTTTATAGGCTTTTTACACAACATATAATTTATAACAGCCACTGGATGGGATATTACAAAATCTGAGTGTTAATAATATGCATAGAAGTTCTAAAGCTAGCAGCACTTTTGCTCTAAGAGTTACAAGAAGAATTTTCAAGTGGATTGCCATCTGTAAAGTAAGTATAAGGTTCCAGAATAGCTGATGGAACAATTGAAAAAAATTCACCCTGGTTCCAAGAGTGAAAGCTTTCCTAATATGAGGGGTTTTTTTTGGTTTTTTTCTTACTCTTATAAAACCTTTTTTGTCTAAGGGACCTTTACACTAGTGATAAAAATTTAGATTTGATATGAGTGTTTCTGACTTTACAGATAGACACAGAGTGATACTAAAATATTGTTAGATCCTGTTAGTTGTTATTTCTAGTACATGAATCTTTTATTTTTATTTTCACAGGTGCAGGACACTGTAGCTGCAACCTTAGATGGATTGCTAAATGGAATTGAGTGGCTCTTGGAAGAAGCAAATTGTAAAAATGCACAGTAATGGAATTAGTCATTGTTGCACTGTATAAACCCTTTGGTGTTTTGCATTTCGGTTGAAGTGAGAATCTTTTCCTTCCTGCCAGAGTACTGTCAGAAGGGAAAATTAAAAGGCAAACCTGCATATATTTCATTGCACATACTTAAATCCTTAACATTCTTTCAACTATAGTCCTGAATTAGAAGTACGAGTAGGATTGCCTGGGTTCCAGCTGCCATGAAGAAGTGATTTAGATGGACAATCTGAGTGTTTTGTTCTGTTGGGTTTTTTTCTTTCAACCAGGGGCCTTTAGAGTACAATCTTTTCTCAATATATCTGATGGTCTGCTATCTTCTGTAAATAGATATGTAACACTACATTAGTTTATCAACACAGCCCTATCACACATTTAGTAAATATGTTCAGTGGAGATCTTTACAGTGGCACTTCCTGGTCAAAGAAAACATACTGTAGGTTGTACAGCAGAAGGTTGACAGACAGTAACTCTTGATTTCAAAAGACTGAGTTCCTCTGTATTTTTCTTGAAAAGATATCTAGACAAAAAATAGTGGGGGGATTGTCAGCCCAGACGAAAATTCTTAGAAGCAAACAAACACTGCTGTATATGAATTGTTTCTTTGTTGTGATCTTACTTATTAATCAACCACGATAGACTTCAGCACCTTCTGCTTTCTGTTGCACTGAAATCATCATTAGCTTGAACTGGACGTGCTTCTGATACCCTGAACAAATGTTAAATAGAATCATTAGTACTCCAGGACTTCATTGTATGCATACACTATCAGTTTTTCAAATAGTTGTGGCCATTTGCAGATGTGAATTGTACCTGTCTTGAAATTTTCTACACAGTTGCAAATATTTCTATGAAAAAACAAAGCAACATTTTAAAGCTGGAATTGTGTTTTCCATATTGATGTCTTTTGGGATAGTCATAGTCTTCCACCTTTTCATGTTTTTATTATTGGGTGAATGTTCAGAAACTTCGCTTGGATTTCTGTGCATTTATTTGCTTTATTCTGAGATTTTTTTTTCTCCTATCTTCATGGAAATTCAAGTGTCTCCCAATTTTTTCTTGGTACCTAGAGAAATGATTGTATGGTGCACATACAGCTGTAACTGACCTCAATCTGGGATACACGAGTGATGATCAACACAGCTATGTCATTCCATTTGAAAAGATGTTTGGGATTTTTAATGAAATAGAAAGTTTTTTTTTTCTTTTTCATCTTTGTGCACAATTAATTCGTCTTTCTAGATATTTTTGTATGTGTCCTAATGAGGACATATGGGAGTTTCACAGGAAAATCCAAAGGAATATATACAATGAAAAATCTGTGGCTTACCCCTCTTCTTTTTTTTTAAGTATATGTGTGTTTTGCCCTTTAAAATAGAGCAGACACAATGGATTTACAAGTATTTGGGGTAAAATTCCATGTTTTGTGACTGGGTGTATGTGATTTTCCTGCTAGTCAGAGTAATTTCATAGTGGTGTGTATGCAGGGGATTGAATGCAGCAATCTGATGCTGTATTAGCTACTACGAATATGTGGGGGGTTATGTAAGATCCTCATTCTACTTCATAAGGAATAAATGATTTTTTAAAGAACGATATTTAGAGTCTGTGTGTGTTAAGCCCTCTCCATGTGTGCACGTGCTCACACACTGCAGTCACACTGTCATAACAAATTACAGTTGTCATCAATAGCCATTAATGAACAAGGTTATTGTATGTCACCAGTTTAATTAACAGATATTAACTCACCCATTTCAAAAGGTTATGAAAATGTAGAGTACATCATTTTGCTTAAAGAACATCAGTTAGATTAACTTAAACCTAGGATACCTTCCAGAATTAAAAATTTTATGGGTGCAGTCTAGAAAACAAACAGTGGGAATGAGAACTCTGTGCGGGCACAGAGCTCTGTGGTTGAGTGCTGTGGTGGATCAGCACAGGCAAGGAAGATGAGCATGGGCACTGTCCAGAGGAGCAGCTGAGGTGCACCGTGTGCTGTAGAAGAGGCAGGCAGCCTGTTGAGCATACATAGAGAAAATGGCTGCAGAGATGCACTGCCTTTGAGATCTGACGATTCCTACTGTTTAAATTCCTGAGTCTGATGGATTTAGAAGCACAGTACTCGGTTAAGCTTGGGACTGTCATTGTTACAAATTCAGAAATAGTTAGGTATGGAATATTAGAACATAACTGTATTTTAAAATTTTTAATGTAAAAATAAAATCGCTTAAAAAAAATCTAACTGGTTTTGTATTTATCAGGGAAGATGCAACTGTAATGGGTTTGTGCAAAATTAAATCAGGATCTGGGTCCCAGGAATCTTTTTTTCCTAGGGATGAAAGATTCTAACAGCACTAGAAAAAAATTGCTTTCCTGCCCATTGAGGCAGGATATTTATGTAAACAGTGGTCACAAAATAAAAGGTTAAAATGACAATACATGTGATTTATAAGAAAACTCAGTTACTGAGGCTTCACCTGAGCAGCTTTCCAAAAAAGAAAGTGGCTATGGGAATGCTGATTTTCTGATCTTTGAAACTTTGAGTAGCAGAAATGCCTGCTGCCAGCTCCAGAGCAGTGCCTGGGGCCACCTGCCAGGCTGTTACGACAGAGGCAGCACACTATCACTGGTGAGATGTCTCGCAGGTTATGATGATGATGGAGCAGCTCTGGGTGGTCACAGAGGGTCTAAGCAGGAGTGTCACGACCCTTCCAGTTGCAGCTTCCGAGGGAAGCTGGCTCACTGTGTGCCCTGCAGGATGGCACTGCTGATACGCATCAGCCCTGCTGTTGTCCAAGCAGCGTGCCTAAACCCTTTGCCAAAATTGCTTCAAGTAATCAATTGTGCTGCCTTCTCAGCGCAGGAAGCAGGTGCAGTCATAGAAAAACTTACAGGAAGATCAACATGCTTTGTAAAGGCTTATAGACAGGGAATATGCTGCCTCTTAATCTGATGGGTATTGTCAATATCACTTTGTATGGCAGCATGAATATCACAGCTAAAGAGAATAGATGGAGTTGCTGCTAGGAAGACATATGGAAATAATCGCTGGCATTATTGCAAAGGGATTGATATCTTTGCACAGAGTGTTCCCTACTGGAGGCAGGATTTTGCTTATCATCAGGAGGTTTCTGAATCACCTGTTAGCCCACTGAATGGGTTAACAATATTCTCTGCAGAAATATTCTGCAATATTTCTGGCTGTCCTTGCACAAGGAGCCTACTATCTCTGGGAACACCAGCCTGCATGTGACGGCACGCAGAATCAGTCACCTAATGGGAGAAAAAAGGCATTCAGTCTTTTCCTGAAGGCTGAAATCAATCAAGTCATTTGCTCCATCAAAAGAAAGATGAGCAATACTAGTCTTAAAGTCTCAAAATTAATTCCTCCATAATATGCAAACTACTGGTAGACAAGAGCTCTAAGTATGAAAATCTGATACAGTTCCAGAAATAGATTTCACCCAGTTCTGTATAGTGTTTCACTGTGTAGTAATCCTGATGACAACCCAAAAAGACCTACTGTATTCATGAAATTATTTAATACTACTCTTTACAAAGTGTTAACAGTAAACCACACTTTTCTCATCTAAGAATAAAGGAACTGAGGTAGTTACGTAGTAACTGAGGACTGAAGGCCGTACTTCTCAATCCATAGAGCTCTGTTGATAGAGGAATATCATTTTGGTGTGGCAACACTCATGTCTTCCCCACAGACTTGAATTATGAACGCAGTTTGTGCCTGATGTCATGGGAGACACGTCCCATAAATGGGAACATACAAGGGCTACTCATCAAGAAAAAAAAAAAAAAGAACGAAAATTCTCTACTTGAATCAAATCATCTTCTACAAAAGGTTTTTATACAAGTTTTCTAAATGCATCTAGAAACACCAGTTGCTTAGAACTTTCTCCTATAAGACTGATGGTTTTAACAGCCAATTCCCTCAGTAATGCAGCTGGCTTCTTCTTAAACTTCGTGAAGATTTAAAACAGTGTCCATACCTTTACTTCATATGAAAGAAATAGGTTAAATTTGATCTGCGTATGTGCTGTACATTAAATTCCGTGGGATAAATTAATTTTTTTCTTGAATCTGACTCATGAGGATTTAAGTAAATGAGTTACCTGGGAATCCTCTTTTAAGAATACAACCTTCACTCGTCATACATCCAGACCTTGTGCTGTATAGCATAAGGATGCACTGACACAGCTACATATTAAGCTTCTTTGAAAAAGCACAAGCTATTTGCAAGAAAATAAATGCAAATTGCAAATTTAACTAACAAACAATATTAAAAGAATCTTACGTGGTTTTTTCCAAAATTAGAGACTCAAATTTTGTGGAAATATGTATTATTGGAACCAAAGAACCCAGTTACCTGATTACTGCTACATTCATCTAAAACAAGAGAGGTAACTCTGAGTATAATCAATACATGATTGAATTATGTATTTGAATTCAAGCATTTTTCAGTCTTTTATTGAAAAGAATTGCTGTTGAGCCAATATCAATATCCTTCTTTTCAGCTGACAGACTTGAACTCCTTTCAGACTCACTAAAAATACCAAAAAAAATCTACTTAGTTATTATGTTTTCTAACTTGGTTTTTAACATAGGAACTGAGTTGATATAAATCAGCTAGTGTACAGTCATACATTTCTGACCCCCCACTATTCTCTGATCACTTGTTCCAGTCACAAGTAGCTAATAAGATATTAATAAACTGAAAAATAAATTACTGAAAGGACATATTGTTGTAAAGATTTTTAGAGATGTCTTGGTATGCCTGAAGGGTTAAATAGTTTGAGGGCCCCAACTGAAAAAGAGGCATTGGAAACTGCTGCCAGAGTGACCAACAGGATTCATGGCAGGCAATTAAAATCAACAGCCACGGAAAATTCTGGCTAACATTCAATAACCTGATGCTGATGTTTCCACAGTGCCTGTTGTCTGTGGGTGTCCCTACTGCCACCTGAGTGACGCCCTCAAGCCTAACATGCTGAGCTAGCTCCTGTCTTACTTTTCCCCCAGTGGTACCTTCCATGCATCTCCGGTCTCAAAGTATTCCAACTCAGCAGTTCCCTTCCTGCCCTCTAGTCTCTGCACCAGATTAAATTCATTGGCCTGATTTGTGATTTTCCAAGCAGATGATTGTGAAGTGAGGTACGGGAGAGAATGCAGAGCTGTGCTTCATCCGGACCACGTGAGATCCTGCACTCAGAGGTGCAGCTGTATGCCAGGAATCCTCTCCTAATTCTAATCACTTTCTGCGTGTATAAATTTACCCTGTATTTGAGCACACAGAGTTGCATAAACCAGGAGAAAGGAAGGTCTTGGAATTTTGAAACACATCCAGAGAATTTCAATAGTTATGGCAAAATATGCCATGAAATCCATGAAGTCTGATCTTTTATTTTTAGTGAAAATGCCTCTTGGATATTTCTGTGCATTTATGTGTTGCTAATTTGGTTTTGTTTTGTGCACATCAAAGTGGAATTAAGTTAACTTGCGGAGGCGAAAGAACAGGACATCACACAGCGATCAGTATGATCATGTGAAGCCAATTTTATTTGAAGAATATACACCTAATATAGCATTTTTAGTTCCGAATACGTGATGCGGTCAAAAGAAGTATAATGATTGGATGCTTGCTATTGTTAGCATGTTGCATCTAAACTTCTGATTGGACACTTGCTGTGACAGCTATTCACCATATTTCAGCTTCTCACATCCTTTTTGTTCAGCATAATGTATCAATCTTGTTTGAACTAAATTATTGTTTCAGCATTTCCTAAACTATAGTTCTTTCATATTGCTCAACTAACTTATTGTTTCAGCAATTCCTAAACTATCTTTCTTTTGTGCTGTGGTCAATACATCCTTATTTCATATCCTTGGGTTGTTTCTTCTCTTTCCTCTGTGGTGTTATCAAAGATAGCATATCCTTTACTCAGCTTGATTCAATGCTGAGAAAGCTGGGTTGTGCATTCCCAGTGTCCGTTCTCCTGCAAAAATTCCTCAACAATAACTGGCTACTGGAATATCAGTGTTGTCACAGTATTCCCTGCAATGGCCAGAAAGGTCAGGTTGCTCCACTGAGGGGCTTGCAACATACCCAGAGATTGTTAAGCTTCATATTATCTGAATGCAGGTAGAATTTGGCACAACAATTAGGGCATCACTCCTCAGAACGGGTTTTCCTGACACCTCTGAAATAACCTAGCCAGACTGCCTGCATTCCAAAGTTGCCTCCAATTAGATAGTGAATTCAGAAAAAAATAGCTGTTCTTGAAAAACTGTAAGAATGTCTTATTCCCATCCTTATTCCAAAATAAGAGTACTTTGTTCACTTGAAGTGGGTCAAACTATGACAGAAGGACATACCCCTTTTCTGGGAAAAGAGCATCAGCGTGCTGGATTTATACTCTGGGATAAAATATTGTAAAACAGTCCCAGAGTAAATTTGCAGAAGGTGAGCCTTAAATGACAATGTCCTATAAGATAAACAAATACATTATTTCCAAAAGAGAGATGCAATTAGCTAAATCTTTGAATTACGTATTTTTATTTCTTCCTGGATCATCGTTTGACGCAGTGTGACCACAAGGACTCCGTGAAACACACATCCTGGCCTCAACAAGCTGTGGGCCATGCTTGCACAGTACTGCAGCTGCAGCACATCCCAAAGAGATGCACTGGGACAGTGTTTGCACCTTGACAGCACTGTATGGTTACAGCTCACACTGCCATCCCAGCTGGCAGCAAGCCATAACAAGGAGTAATGCAGCCTCACCTCCTCTGAGGTTCCAGAGCACTGGACCCACCCAAATCTTGAAATTTACTCTCAATCATATTGATAAGGAGCTGGAACCAGTTCTTACACAGAGCATAGATGTAGCCTGAACCCACTAAATTATGTTCCTGCTGTCTCAAGCCAAGAGAGGATTGGGATCCTCTAACTCACTCGTGTAGATGAAGGAATCGCTAAAAAATCCCTCCTGTATTTGTCCCCAAGGTTTTTAAAGACAGGTTTTAATTATTCAAGGATACTAAGTAGGATGTTGTTGAGAGTACCTGGAGACCCAAAGTCCCTATACAGAGACAAAGCAAGAGATAACCAGAGAGCATTCTGGAGATTTTGTGCTAGTTTAGCATGTTGCAACACCACTGCTCCTAAGAATTTCATTTATAATATTTAATTCTTTTGTTTGTTTTAGCTCCTTGAGACAGACTAAAAGTCTTGTGTAAAAAAGTGCTCAGTTTATACTCCCTGCTTATACTCTGCCTTTATCTGGATACTGGCAATATTCTGTTCCATTTGTTGCTATCAATCACACACAGAGGTCACAGCAATGCTGTTCCCTTGGCAAACTGCCCCATTGTCTGCAGAATAATAAGAAGTTCCTGTACAGACTGTTTATTTTAAAGTTTAGGACATCAGAGTGAAGTTTTGCCATAAATGTAATGAAGTCAGTGTTATTAGTCCTTTAATATGCTTAATGCGTTGTAGAATCTGACTACAAATTCAGACCCTTCAACTACCACGTGTGTGAAAAGGATCATCTAAGTCAGTAGTACTCACATGCCTGGAATTTAACATGTGAGCCTTTGCAAAATGAGTGTCTTACTTTTGCTTTAGAAATTATGAAAGACATATATACGTAGATATAATAATTCATTAAGTTTGTTTCTTATTCAGTTGAAGTATTCTAGTCAGGCTGATGTTGAAGCTCCAGGTTTATTTGATTGTATGGACAACTGATTGTATGGCTGATTTCATGGTCAGAAACTGAGGACTGCAATTCACCTAATACTGTGCTCACCACTTCCCCTCTGGATAGAAAAAGAAACACCCTTTGCTTACTTTCTTTGGGGTTGGTGCAGTGATTTTCCCTCTTTAGCAAACTGCTACAAGCCTGTAATTCAGCTACTGGCATAACTCAATCTACAGTATAATGAAGAATCTCCCTAATCAGGGCAAGCTAGAAGAACTTGGTTTCATAATTAAACAAAAATGAATTAGCAGTATAATTTTCAGTCAAAAAAATAGACACCAATTGTTGTGGTCCCCTGGCCCACCGAAGAATGGCCCACTGCCCATCAACTGGCAGCTATCCAATGGGCTGAGGATTCTGAATCTGAGGGGCCGTCGGTGGGCGAGGTCTCAGTGTAGACCCACTCCCCCATTCCTGAATGTTCTGTTCAGTTCGGTTGTTTATTGGTTCCTTGTCTCATGTTTATTCATTCCCTTCATTGTATATGCAATTGCTTTCTGGAAAGTTCTACTCTGTTCGGTTGTTTATTGGTTGTTTGAATGTAACTCCTCCCCTGCATGTCCCGGATTGGCTCGTGGTGTTCGGGTCCCTCCCCCTATGTTTTCCCCTATTGGTTCTTTCCCTTTACTCTGCCTCTTACTGCCCTACCTTAAAACCCGCTTGCAACCCTGATCCTTGGCTTTTTCTCGTCCCTGCCCCTTCGGACTAATAAACCCTGCTCCGGGTTTGCCAAACGAGAAAGCCCTCTCTCGACTCCTTTACTCTCGGGGATAGCTTGGGGAATCTACAGCGCTGGGCACCTCGAGGGGTGCGTGCCACCCTCTGGACCAGTGACTGCCCTAACACCGGCTACACCGAGGACTTGACACACATTACATGTCGGATTCGGAAAGGTCGCTGGAGCCTTCAAGGCTGACCTTCTCCCCAGGGCAGCGACAACCAATCAATACCAGTGACAGGGGCAAAAACTGCTATTTACTTTATTTACTCTACTTACTTTGATTCAAGCACCAAATGCATTTTTATTGATCTGCACACAGACACCTCTTCCAGTCAGTAACTGTCATTCTCCTCTTCCTTACTTCCAACCCTGCTTCCAAGAGGTTTGACCAGGATGTAAAGAGGCAAACCTCATATGCTCCATATCCTGATTGTTTTCCAGTTCTGACCTTGAGTTCTCACTTTCTTCCATTACCTGTACTTCTCAAAGTTGCACCTTCCTGCAACTTTGAGAAGTTTTCCAGGCTTTCCAGGCTTTCCAGTCTTCTCTGCCTTCTCTGACTGCTCATCACATCTCTGTTTCTTCAGTGTCAGTCATTTATATAAAGTCTTTGGAATGGCTGTGGTTGGTTAGTCTACCATCTCTAGTAGATATATCATCTACCGTGACTGGACATGAAATATATTTTCCTGTCCCCCAAAAATTTGTTTTTCAGACATTGTGAAGCGGTCATGATATCTTTGCATTTATTAACACTAGTAATTTCTCCTCCTTGTCCTTTTTTGTGTGGCTGTCTCTTTTCTTTCTGCGTATTTTTAAAGCCCAGCTCACCTATCATCTCTTTATGTAGGTGAATCATGGCTTCTTTTTATCAAATTCTCTGTACCCAGGTTTAATTTCTGCAGCACCTATTTTTCTCAGCCAGAGGCATGGGAGCAGTCTGAGCAAGGTACTGTTCAAACAAAAATCAGGAAGATAGATCTTACTCCAGTGAAGTAACTATTTAACTATATGGTAAGAAGGACAGGTGGATAAAACTAAGTGGGGCACTGCTTGGATCAGATGAGAGTGGATGACTCTGCACAGTGATACAGGCATCACAGTGAAACAAAACTTTTAAGACATTTTTCTGTATTTACTCACATTGTTTCTGATGTGGTTTTAGGTAAATAGTGATCACTATTGTCCATCACTTCCTACCCTCACAGTGGCTTCTTTCATTTGTCCGCAAAACCAGAATGTGTAAACTCTCATTGCTGCTTCTTTCATTTTATTATGAAGAAACAAAGATTTTTTTTTTCTATTACATCACTAAATCATAGGAAGTGAAAAGAAGCTGGAAAATCTATCACCTGAAAATGTGATTTACTTAAGTCTGATAAGTGAAGAATATATTCAGAAATGTTCTACCTGAATAGCCCTTTTATGAATTTTAGGTCCCACTCTTTTGATTATCATCAGTTTCATACACTTTGAAGAGTGTACTGCCCATGAAAAGAGTTTGTGAGCTTCTGGGTCATGCAACAGTCTGCAGGGCTAATAGGAAATAATAAAAATTGAAGCTGAAACCTGAAGTGAAAACATGAGCTGGAGGCTGGGAGAGAAACTGGATGGTCTAGGCATGTTTTGCTGTGGTGCTTCTCTCGGAACAACTGAATTCTTAGAATTTAAAAGGCAAACAAATCAGATGTATTTCAGTGCATGTCCAAGCCTCTTAGTTCAGAATCAACTCTCATAAGAATACCAGAATGACAGTCTCAATGTTTGGTCCATAGGTAAAAAATAGGAAATTAATTTTCATTTCCAGAAAATCTGTGAGCTATTTTTAAAAAACTATGTCAAACGCGCTATTTTTGTACGGAAATAGGGAACTTCAGCACTGTCTTGAAGGAAAGTACTTTGTACTGTTAAAAACAGCTGTGATACTCTTCATGAAACTATTCAGTAAAGAATATTACAAATTCCTTCTTACAAGTAAGCACCCATTAATTTGTCCTTCTGGGGGGTTGGGAGCTTTTTCTATTTATTTTGTGAAATCCAGAAAAAAACTGAATCAGTGGTTTTGGTTTTGGTCATTTCCCCCAAAACTAACCAAATGAAACAAGGGTGCAGAAAAGCATGGAAAACAATTTTAGATATGTGGTAATGATTTCTTCCATTACATGCAGGCATTGTAATGGAAAGAATATGTGACTTCTAAATTATGTATTAAAAATGTAGAATGGAATTGTTGGGATACTCTGTGACAGCAGAGTCTCTCAAAGCAAGGGTCAACAGCCAGACATGCACGGGCCTAAAGTTCTATCTCTCTAACAGAATTCTACATATAATCCTCAATATTTCTCTGTCGCCGCCCCTGGGGTAGCAGGTCAGCCTCGCTGGGCTCTAGTGACCTTCTCCGAGTCCAACACGCGAATATGAAAGGGTGTCGAATCTGTCGGCGCAGCCGATGTTCGGGCCGTCACTGGCCAACCGAGCAGCCAAGCGCTCTTCGGAGGTGACCAGTGGCACCACTCCCCTAAGCCAGCCCCAGGAATAAAGGAGGCAGGAGAGGGCTCTTCTCGCCAGTCAGCTCCAGATCAAGGAGGGTTTATTGTTTCTCTCCAGGTCTGAAGCAGGGGAAAAGAAGCCGGGTAGGAAGACAAGGAAAAGCCAGAGGGACAGGGTGTGCAAGGGGTTTTAAGGAAGGGCGGTAAAGGGTGGAGAAAAAGGGAAGAACCAATGGGGTGTGAGGTAGGGGGAGGATCCCGTACATCACGAACCAATCGCAAAGAATGGTGGGAGGAGTCGCAGGGGTACAACCAATGAACAGCTGAGTAACAGAGAACTTTCCAGAACCTAATTGCTTAAACATAGATAAAAATGAATAAACATGAACCAAGTAACCAATCAGGGGCTGAACTGAACAGAACGTGCTGGAACGAACTAGAACTGGGGAGTGAACTTACACTGAGGCCTCGCCTACGGATGGCCCCTCGGACTCTGAGTCCTCAGCCCATTGGAGGGCTGCTAACTGATGGACAGGGGGCCGTCTTTCGGTGGGCCAAGGGACCGCAACATTTCTCTCTTCAGGACAATGAGGGAGAGTGTCACTGCTGCCTAATTAGTTCCCTGCTGCAGAAATGATGGTAAATGTATTTGTCACTAAAAAAGAACAGAAAGCACTGAATTAAAGAGTTGCCACTGTAGTGACACAAAGCCATAGAATCGCAGAAAGTTTAGGGTTGGAAGGGACCTTTAAAGGACAGCTAGTCCAACCTGCATTTGAAAAAGGGATACTAATAAGCCTGAAAGTACACACAGGAGAAGTCTTTGTATTTCACATTGTACTGCAAAAAACAGTCCCAGCCCTTGAGCAGGATCAACAGCAGTATGATAGGAGATAATTCTATACCATCTCTATAATGCTCATATCAGTTATTGTCACCTGTTAGTCTAAACATTTATCTAAAACTAAAAAGAAACTTGATAGTTTGAAACTGGTATGCCTTCTACTAAATTTAAAAATGGCGGAGAATGCAGGAATGCTGGGAACATTTGGCATTTTTTAATGCAAATACAGTTGCTCTTATGTGACTAGTAGAAGAATTTGCCACAAAAAGAGATTTAACTACTTTATGAATACTTACTATTTCATGTTGATTACTAGTGGTTTAAACCATAAGTTGCATGTGTTCCACTAGACCAATGAGTATTATAGAGCTTTGAGTTAGCTGTGAGTAAAACTTACATCATTTTAAACAAATAAAGAGAAAAAGGCTTTTTATTACTTTTTTTCCCCACAAAGGCAGATATCGTACGCAGTATGTTAATTCTGATTGTTATAATACTGTTTGCAGTTCTGGAAGGATACAAATAAGATAAACTGGAAGAGAGAACGGAGAAAATAAATTAGTCAACCCTTCTCATGAGTGAGGAAGTGTTGTATCCCACTGGCCCA
>VZRV01008490.1:1511436-1567324 GCA_013398115.1 Falcunculus frontatus | reverse complement strand
CAGACCCCAGCAACGCGCTACAGCTATGGTTTATTACGCTATTATACAAGACTGTTGTACCTTGTCATTTGTAGCACATTACCTCTGACTTGTTCAGGTACAAAGATGGACTTCTGGGATGGTCAGGGTAATGGAGACCCTATCATATGAGAAGACAGAATGAAGAGCTTGGCTTGTTTAACTTGGCAAAGTAAAGTCTGTTAAGGGATCCAGTTGCTGTGTATAAATATATCACAGAGGCAAACATCAGGGAGATGGGAGAGCCATTTCAATTAAATGACAATGCTGGCAACGGAACCCAATGGCACAGATTGGCCAGAATTTAACCTATGCTAGAAACCAAAAACAGGCTCTCGCACGGAGCAATGCGATTTGGGAACAATTTTCCAGTTGGAGAAACAGCAGCAAAAATCCTAAATGCACTCACAGTGGAACTTGATAAGTTTATGAAGGGGATTATAAAACATGATTCCTGAAATATTATAACAATAAATTTGATCACCCATTAGATCCTTTCCAGTCCTGTGTTCCCATATATCATGCAGATTCTGTACACTTCAACCATGCATGCTTCAGAACAAGATATGCCAGCATATTTTATATGCTTCAAGCTATTTAAAACCAAAGCAAACCAAACCAAAAACTCTAACCAAATAGTTCCGTTTAGTAAGTGTATTTATTCAGGGTAGGGATAAAACTTAAATAATTTTCTCTCCCACAATGACAATAAATTCAATAGAACCCAAATATATTACAAAATAAACATCTTTTACATTCAGTTGTCCACCACTGGAATTCCTAAGATTATTGATAATTAGTTCTACTTGTCATCTAGAACTGTTTAAGCTTTATTACAATTTTTATAAAATATTTTATCCATGGCTTTAAAACCTTTGCAGCTGAAGTTCAACTGTTATTTATGGTATTCTGCTCTAAGCTATAAATTAATTAAGGACAAGAACATTTTTGTGGTAATGCATTTTATGTTGGAGGGTATCCAAAAGATATAGCCAAAGGAACAGAATTATGATTGTTTCTAATTTATGTTGGTCATAGCATGAGCTGAACACGTGAGAGGAAAGACTTTTTTTAAAAACAGAGCTGTCTGGTTTTGGAGATACTTCATTTTTTTTTCATGCTTAAAAGGTTTCTTATGCTGAGCTTGAAGTAAAAACCCATGAACTTCTACAGAGCAGAAAATTTCTTGGGTAAAAAAAAGAGTTTGTAAAAATGTACTTCCACCAAAAGCAGTAAAATGGTTACATAAAAACTAATCATTTATGAAAAGTTCTTTTTTCTAAATGCACGCTCATACACATACACACAGAGAGCTCCCATGAATGGGACCAAACCATAGCCATGATAGTACTACACATATTTGCACTTTCCTGTAGCTCCTACTTGAAATTTTGATGAAAATACCAGCATGCTATCTTCATATGAAGTATACTAGCACAGTGAAGGCCAATTTTACCACAAAGATGCCCCAAAATTACTATAATATCATAGGATGATTAATAATATCAAATTCTGATTCACTCTACTCTCACCTAAGATGGCTTCATAAACCTAGCTTGGGTTTTCCTGGTTTTATTAGTTCACTTCCTTAGCCAGCATTAAAAATTAGTTTAAAATCTATCACCGTTTCTTGTGAACAATGTTGAATTCAGGTCTCAACATTCAGCATTAGATACTCAGGAAAAAGGGATCTAGAAGAATAGAAAACATGTCTCCAATGTCATCAGTTAATGGATGGCTTAGGACCTGAATTACTGACTTGTAACATCTTTTCCTATCTTATATAAAAATTCTTTTGAAAACATTCTAAGTTTCTGACTTTAATCAAAGGCGGCGAAAATCAGGAGCCCAGTTACATATGTTTGTCTTCATAACTTTGCATGCATTTCTTCATTTCACTTTTTTTTTTTACCATATTCAGTTTTTACTCCACATTCACTTGTATTGTGAAGGAACATCCATCCATCTATCTTCTCTAGCCTCTTCTTATTCAACATCCTTCCTTCATGGCTCTTTACACTTTTTTCTCTCAAGTAAACAATCACAGTTTCACTTTTGACTCTGGAAATGCTGGTGATTTTCATCATGGCCTCTGTTCCTATTCCCATTTGTGCTGGCTTCGGCTGTGATAGAGGGAATGACCTTCACAGTAGCTGGTATGGGGCTGTGTTTTGGATTTGTGCTGGAAACAGGGCTGATGACACAGGGAGGTTTTCCTTACTGCTGAGCAGAATGTGGACAGAGTCAAGGCGCTTTCTGCTCCTCACCCCACCCCATCCCATCAGTGAGGAGGCTGGGGCACGAGGACTTGGGAGGGGACACAGCCAGGACAGGTGACCCCAACTGACCAAAGGGACATTCCATACCATATGGTGTCACATTCAGATTATAAAGCTGGGGGAGAAAGAAGGAAAGGGGGGACATTTGGCACGATGGTGTTTGTCTTCTCAAATAACTGTTACGTGTGATGGAGCCCTGATTTGCTGGGGATGGCTGAACACCTGCCTGTCCATGGGAAGTGGAGAATGAATTCCTGGCTTTGCTTTCCTTGCACGTGCAGCTTTTGCTTTACCTGTTAAACTCTCTCTATCTCAACCCACAAATTTCCTCACTTTCACTCTTCTGATTCTCTCCCCAGTCCCACTGAGGGGAGGGACTGAGTGGCTGTGTGGGGCTGAGTTGCCAGCTGGGATTAAACCATGACACCATTATATATGACTAAGGATTTGATCAGAAGAGATATGCATTTTTGAAGTTCCTGACTTGCCTCAGCAGTCCACATGACACATATACATCAAAACAGCCTTGTTTCCTCCTTAAACTGCTGCTTTTGTCTCAAGCAAAATTAGTTCTTGATTTGAACAGAAACTGTCCATATGCTTTGAACTCTTTCAGAAACTCTTTCAGAAATTGGTCATGAGTAAATGAAGACTGATGAATTTTCAGAAGACTGATGTTCTCAAATATTTTCTCTTACAGGGGGAAAATATCCTTGCTAATTTTAAGAGAAAACTCAATTCACGTTCAAAAGAAAAAGTTATATACTGTCTGACACTAGATTCTAGATTTACACAGGATTAATTCTGAGAAATTCTGGGCCACATTATTTTGTTCATGTTTGTTTGTCAGAAACAAGAGATAGTTTCACCAAGGAATCTCCAGCACTGTAGGTTTCAAGTCTCTGTTGTGACTGGTCAAAGTATAGTAAAGCCTCTGTAAGGACTGTTAGTTTCCGTGCTGCTCTGAAATATTAGTGAGAAACAGTGTAAGGATGGTCAGAAAGTGTAGGGTACTAACTCTAGGTTTAGAGCCCTGGACAGCAATTTCATGTGCAGTTTTTTAATTCATTTCCTGTGGAGGACAAATCTGTTCTCAAGGATCTCTCAGTTATCAGATAATTTCTGTGCATCAGAGCAGCCAGAGAGCATTTGCCTTTGCCTTTCCTTGTTCATCCACAGCTCAGGGACCTGAGCTCTGCAGGGCTCTGGTGCTGACTGCCTTCCATCCTGGTTGTGTCTGCAGAGGGAGCCAGAAAGGTGAGTGATGCAGACATCTTTCAAACCCATAGAGTTGTAGTAGAATATTTGTCTATGCTCCTGTCGTGTTCCAGCACCTGCTCTCTTTTGCTGGTTATTGTTGCTTTACATGGGCTTTGAAGCAGTCTCTAGCAACAAACAGAACGGGATGGTTCTTCACACACTGAACAGCAGAACTGCAGAACGCCTTGTCCACAGATGCAGAAGTTAACATTGGGAGGAGACATTCTCGGCAAAAATACTGACTTATGGTTACTACACAAATAAACCACATCGGGTTAGGGCAGTCTCTTGAACTGAAAATAGCTGGAGACAGAAAGAGCACTCGGGGGAAGCTTCAAATCCTTGCCATGCACTTGCTTTCCCTTGCTGGCAGTTTTCAGATGCTGGTTTGTGTGTTGGGTGGTTTGTTTGCTTGCCCAGAGTGGAGAAGAAATGCAGTCCCCAGCTGCCACTAATAATGCTGTAGAGTTCCTCGCAGTTGACTGAATTTCAGGGGTTCGCACGGAGAAGCCTTAAATCTCACTTTGGGAAAACCAGTGGTGGCTTACTACTAATTCAGTAAACTTCCCTCTCTTCATCTGATTGCTTATGACAGTATATGGAACTAAAAACTGAAGGACTTGATGCTCAGCTATTTTAAATCGCTATGGCTTGGTGGGTACCCTTGAAAGCAGGCTTCTTTGTCCCACGGTAGTTCTGATGTGAAAAACATACTGTTATCTCAGCAAGGATAGTTTATGGAACTGTTTTGTTCAAATACAAAAGACCTCTATTTTTAGAAGCAAAACTGTAATTCATACCCTACAACAACAAAAACCAACTCTATCCTGAGCTGAGGTACACAAAAATTTATAATACCTCCCAGCAGGTGCGTGGAGCTGACTTGTTAGTCTTAAACCACAAAAATTTGTTGCCATTACTAAGCGGTTCAAGTGTGAAGGCTGTTCTTGCAAAACAGTAACTACTGGGCCTACAAATAAGAACAGAGCAGCAGGGAACTGCAAAACGTTATCTCAAAAGTACTTGCCTCACCCTTAAATGAAATCCAAAAGCAACTCTTCCCATGGACAGAAAAGAAGGGCAGAGCACATTGCTTGTTGTTGAGCATGTGAACAAATTGCATGCCATAGCTCAGATGTCACAGCACTTTTTCAATAACATTTTTAAGCTTTCAGTAATGCCTCAAGCACCTAAAATTAAAGGTGAAATATCTTGCATAGGAAGGATCTTAATCTTACGTATATTTAGATATTTATATTTATTGATATAACAGTTGTTCCTCAGAAACTGTTCAGCTGAAACAGTGCCACAGCTGCAAGTTTTTAAAGAATCTATATCCAAATTTTTGTAAAGACAAAAAGATTATTTAAGATAAAAGTACTGGAAACATAAATTATGTTTTCAGAGCTACAATTTAAAAGTGTATTGAGTTGCTTCTTAATTGCAGAACAATCTTCTATCTGATATCATTAGAAATGTTCACAGTGCATGTGAAAACTAAAATTCCACTTAAGCATATTTTTAAAATTATCTCTTCTTTCACTTAGCCATTTTGTTCAAGAATCCCTTTCTCATGGATGGGTTGGTAAAGTATGCATCACTCAAAGCTCTGTAAAGAATTCAGCCTCTGCTCTGCTTTATATCAGATCATTTCATCAGCTCTTGGAGAAGGATCTGAACAGGCATGTTGGCAGATGAAAGTCTCTTGGTTTGCTCTAAAACTGTGATTTTCAAATTCTAACAAAACATGCATTGAACACAGGGCATTGAAAACTTATTGAAGAAAATGGATGGTCATTTTTACTTCACACTATCGTTTCAGGATAGAGTTGCCTCTGAGGTTCTGCTTCACTTACAGGAGTGAACAACTCCTGGGGCTCTAAGGCACCACCACAGGACTTTCACAGGAGAGGAAGGCCAAGGAATTCATCCAGTCCTCATGAGCTGCAAATTCCAATGCTCTGCTTCTGCATGGAACACTGTAAAAGGCCCTGCAAGGCCTGATATTCCCACAGTGTAAGTGTTGTGTGCTCCATCTGCTGAAGTCAAGGGCTCCAAGTAGTTCTTTGAGTTTCAGGTTGGTTTGTTGGCTGTTTACAGTTTAGTTGTTGATGTATCAAGAAGTTTTGGGATTTTTTTTTCTGACGGAGCTTAGAATTGCCTGTGTGAGTTTTTTGTGTTACTTGTTGAACTGTTGTTCAATAAAAAACAGTCCTCCAAAACCACATATGGTTAAAATTAACTTTTTTTACTGGCTTTTTTTTTTTTCTTGTTTCACATTACATGTTGCCTTCTGAAAAGGAGATAGTCCTGTGAAATCATGTGCCCAATTGTGCTTGTAGCTCTAAGCACTGTTTGTCCATAAGGAACTAAGAAGACCCAATGAAGTGTTGTTAGCTTTGACTCATCTGACTGAAGTATCATCTGCTGTGCTAATTAATTAAGATAGTTCAGGTGGAAACACTGATCCCTGAGCTTTATCAAAATTGTCTGTGTTGTTTTTCCTTTTTACTCATCTAATGAAAAGAGAAAAAGGAAAGTAGAAAGTAAAAAAAGATGCACTCAGACAAGATATACTACAATAATACATAAGGAACTAACTCAAAAAATCAGTTTAAACATGTGTCACAAAATTTTTCCCAATGCTAGAATTTTCCAGTGTTAGAAGTTAAAACTATGCTTGGAAAACAGTCACTCTAGCTGTAATTGTAGAGAAGTCTGACTGAATAATAATAAAGTATATCTTTATAATGCAGAAATGTTATAAGTGATTGTTCAGATGATCCCAGGAACTTGGTGTGCTCAGATGAGTATGACATGAGGATTATGTCTAAACTAGGAGATTAAGTAGTGCCAGGGCTTGGTCGAAAGTTCGGCATGGACTAACCAGTGGTCTTCCTAGAATGGTTCAAGAGTTAGCCCTGCCTGGGGATTGGGCCAGCCAGAGTTTGGCAGCCTGAACATAGTCAACCTGTTTTGAAGTCTACGTTTAAAAATGTAGGTATGACCAGCCAGTGACAACAGGACTGAGGGTCAGAGAACCAGCACTGTCTTGTGTCACCCACATATTTTTAACTGTTTCTGTGTGCCTTTCAAACCGTGAGAAGTGGAAACACAGATTTTTGCTTTACAGAACTGCAGCAGAACTGCAAAGCCCTGACTTTGGAGAGGAGGGCAAGCAAGTGAGAAACACTGAGACAGATGGCACAGTCAGATGGAATGAATTCCTGGGGCAAGTGCAGCAGGGAAAAGAGGAACTGTGAGCATGGCAAAAATATGGGAACAGCAGTTGCTGTAGCTGTTTCTACAAGAGTAAAGCAAGTTGAGCAAATTGCCTCAGGAGCCTGCCCTATGCCCAAATACAGAGGGAAGAACTAAGACAGCTTTGCAGGGAAGTGTGGTACCATGCAGATGGGTGAAGTTGGAGAGCTCCAGCTATTAGAGGGGGATTGGAGACTGAACACTTCCAAAGCTCACAGCTGGAAGATGAGCTGAGGTGGATGCTGGGACCCAGAGAAAAGTCCAACTTGCCTGTCAGGCAATGGTGAATGCCAAACCGTGCAACAGCACAAATCTCACACCACAGAAAGACAGGAACTGAGATAATTCTGATTCCAAATGTGAATCAGCTGAAGATTGAGATAAATTCCTAATAAAAGCATATTTATGCTGGCAAAGTGTCAATGTGATTGTTGATTATTCTCTGCCTTCCCAAAGGCAATGTTTCTATCCCACAGCAAAGGTGATGGCCAATATTTATTACAGGCAAAGAACAAAGGTATCACCATGCTTGGGGGCTTGTCACAAAAGGGCTTGTCACCATGCTATTCCTCACCAGTGACCCTCCCTAGCAGCAGGAGCAATCATGCTCTCCACACATCTTTTGCCACCATGGCATAGGCTCTGCTGAGGAAGTACTGTTGAAACAGAAAAAACAAGAGCTTTCATCTCTTTTTTTTTTTTTTTTTTGTGCTATAGGCTGTAGCACCAGATGAAGAAGTAACCCAGGGAAGAGTGTTACTTAACCCGGTAACTGTGAGGTGGAGGTGCTCTCTGGAAATGGTGTGTGCCTGAGTCAGCTGCCATAGGTGAGATGTGAGGAACCGGGACAGCTTTCAGCATGTGTGGGCTGTTCTGAGAAGTTAGTTACAAATCTCTACCAGGTATCTTTGGTATCACTGAGATATCCTTGGTGAAATGCTTTGTTCAGTGGCTCTTAGCCCAGCATAATTTTCACAGGAAGGGCAAAAGTCAATGTGCTGCCACAGAGCAGTTTCCTGGCTGAATTTCAGTAGATCACTCTGGAATATGGAGACATTAAAGCTCCTCAGCAAAATGATTATGGGATTGTTTTCACATGAGCAAACAAGAATTTTCCCTCAACTAATTCTTGGAAATGCTCGAAGCATTCTAGTTGAAACTTCCAAAAACAATTCAGACTCAGCCAGACATCCAGCCTGAACAACTGAAGTTTGGCAAAGCTGTAAACAACTGGGCTTCATACAAGACTAGATTTTTAATGAAAAATGTCAGGCAAACTTAGATAGGGCTTTGTTATCAGCTTGCTCTGCAGTATGTATTCTCTTCTATATTCCAGCCTAACATTTCATTTGTAAATCAGTTGTTATAACTAAGTTATATTATAGTGTTTTGATCTAGCATTTAGTATCTGCTTACATTTACACTTGACATTTTCATCTGTTGCAAATTCCCAGTTGATTAGCTATATTTACCAATAATACAGCAAAACTTGAGACTAAGAGAAATACATCCAATGCCACCATTAACAGAGTTTCAGAGTTTGTCTAGTTAAGAGGAATCTGTCTGCTGCACAACAGCATCTAGATGGAACACCTCGATTTCTAACAGTTTTCTCTTGATTTTAAGGAAGGACTTACAAAGAAAATTTAAGAGAAAGCTACTGAAGAAACTCAAGATGTACCTAATGTTGATAACACTGTTTCTCAACAAATCCATTCCCTCCCTTCTGTGTTCTAAAAGAAGCATTTTTAAAGATGCTAAAAATAAAACCAGAGGTTTTATTAAATAAATTAATATATTATATATTAATATATTAATATATTATATAATGCCTCCTTCTCACTTTTCCTTGTGTCTCTCTCTTACATGTTGACTACTTTTGAAACCCATCCTCCCGCTGCTTCTTTCTTACAGATACGGATGTTCAAGGACAGAACTGGGAGCACTGTAAATGTTCTTGTTTTCTCTCAGGGAGGAAAACAGTCCCACATTTGTGAGAAGTTCCTCTTGTGGGTGGATCATCACAGTATTACTGAGTGATTGATTGTGATCTGAAAACTTCTATGGACCAAGAAGTCAAAGCCTGTTTGTTAGGGGATTATACATTAAGATGGATAAAGTAACTTTTATATTGTTTATGGCAACAAATATAACTAAAACATATAAGGTGAAAACTAATGTAAAATATCAGTTGACATACTGCAGAGCTATATATGCAAAATTATTTTTATTCCCAGGCTCAGGTGTCTGTTTTCTTAGGACGTGGGAGACGGGATGAAGAGAAAGAAGAGGAGCTGTTGCTGCACCATTGACAGATGAGTCATGGCTGATGTGCTCCCCCAGCACACGACATGACTGCAGCCCTGTGTCTGCTGCTCCATTACAAGTGACCAGTGTGAACAATGGCACACTTGCAGAGTTGCACTGTGATGCAGGCAAAGCCACAAGGAAGGCGGCGTTTTCAGCCTAAGGGAGCCTTGAGACACAGTTGATGTTGGGGTGAACTGAAATGTTATCTGTCAGCTGTAGCTGTCAGCAAAAATATTAAAGGAATAGCAGCTGCATCATGCCACAAGCAGGGGAGTGGAGCAGCCGTAGCTCCAAAATAGATTTTAGAGTCAGACAAGAGCTTTCATTTAATGAACTCCAGTAATAGTCAAGGACCATTTATTTTCTAAGCTGCTTTGAGCCAGATGATAATGCTACTGCTTTTAAATGTTTTAAACAAATGCTGGAGATGCAAGTAAAGAAGAGCTTTTAAGGATAGGATGTATTGAAAGGTATGTCACTAAAGCTTTAAAATGTAATTTTTTCTATAATTGTTTTCTGCTTCTGTAGCTTTAAATTTGCCCTCACCATTTTATTCTATAAGTTCTGATACAGCAATTAAACTGATATGACAATAAAAAATCATAACAATGTTTCTCAGCTGTAAGAAAAATTATTGGCTTATTATAGCTTCTGTAGCATTTGTTCTTCCTTTTCAGAACATTTAATTAAGAAGATACTAAGTTATCTTGAAAGTACTTATTAAAGAATAGCATCTTACATTCTATTTTGGATTGTCATTAAAGAAAATAATAATAAGCAGTGTTCTCTTCAGGATCTTGAATTCCAGGATAAATGTAATAAAGCTTGTGTCAGTGTGTTATTGTTTACTGCTTGGAAAAACTTACGCAACAGCAGAATATTGCTCTGATTTTTGAGCTGCTGCTAATGAAGTACAACCAGACAGGGTACAGTTGCCATGAGTCAGGAAATGTGGATGTTCCTGGACAGAGGCCAAGGGAGCTTAGACATATAGAGATGAGATGTATATGAGATGTACATGCATCCTTTGGAGGAGATACTCTAAGTTGTTTTGAAGCATCTCAAGCTGCCTGATCCCAGAAGCAACCAAATGACCACCCTGAAAATAGCTTATTAGCTCTCCGTTTCTCAGGGTCCCTTGTTTTCACATCGGGAAAACAACAATGAAGTAGGCTGTGCAGGGGAGCTTAGAGATCAGATATTAGGTTCAGCCATGAGACAGTAGGATCAAAACCCTGAGGGCTTAACTTTGTTCTTTCACTATAAAGAGAAGAAAAAAAAAGAACACAAAAAACTCACCAACCCATACCCCTAAATTAAAAAAAAACCAGCAACCCAACAACAGCAGCAGCAAGAAAACACCAACCAACCAACAACTAACCAACACCCCCCATGAAGTGCTACAATTCCCTGTGAAACTTTAAACAAACCTTTTGAACTCATATTCTGCTATAGTATGGTATGAGGTTTTTGTTAGACACTGGGTGTTACCACTGTACACACGGGGAGAAGCTCCACTCTCCACAATGACCAAACATTTTCTGGAATGCCGCTACCTTTCAGTACAGCACCATGGTACATATGCAACTCCCTTTCATTCTTTTGAGCATTCTAAACGTCGCTACTGTGGGTCCCTACTTTTTAAGTTAAATTAACTAGGATCATTTTAAATAAACCACTGGTTTCTTTCCCTTTCCATGTCTCCTTCTTGCATCTGAATATAACTGACCCAGGAGACTGATTTTTTCACTGTTTTGGTAGGTGTGTTTTCCTTATCACAACCCCTCCCTGCATCGCTCCCCAAAACAGGACTACAGCTTTCACTCCTCTCCCAGCAGAGCAGGACATGCAGACCGTATTTCTGTGCTGGTACACCCAGGTATGTGGGTGGCTGCTTGGACTTCCACATTTCACTTCTTTTTTGGGGGGAACCATCGCAATAAAGACCTGAGCTCCTTTTCATAAAATCCAAGGAAGGGTAATTTATTACCTCATTCTCTGCCCGATCTGTAAAGGCTCATAACTAAATTAAGAAATTATTTCCAGATCTCCTGCTTTGATTTGGCCTAGTTCTGAGGCCACCTGTGCAGTTGTCACTGCTGTTCTACTGTGGCAGGGCACAGCGTGGCAGACCCACCTGCCCTCAGCCGTGTTTCAGCAGCTGTGGCCTCTTCTAAGCAGTGGTCCATACATAAGGGTGGGACTCTGCCCTGCTCCCAAACTCACTGTCCCTTCTATCTACTGGCATTGCCAACCACACAGATTCAAAATCTCGAGAAAATCCTCCAAAGCTGTTTTTCAGGAGATTTTAAAGCAATACATCATGGCATCAGGTCATCTAGAGATCAGAGACTTCAGCTTCCTTGAAGACATGAGGACTGTATTTTTTTCTAATTTTCTCAGGTTTTAATTAAAGCTGAGAGTCATGCAATGGTAACTTAATTCCCTGATAAATCCTTATCAAAAATCTCAGTTGCCAAGAGAGTCACTTGAGCTGCCACCATTGCTTTAACAAAGCAGGCACAACTGGAAACACTGGCTACCTGCTGAGCTCACAAGAGACGGGCAGCGCCACAGGACATTTCTGTTTTCCAGGTGCTCCCTCTTCCTTCCTGCTCCAGCCAACACATGGGGTTTGTGTAGCCTCCCCACAGCCCCATAGTGGCTCCAGAGCTGCCCAACACCAGCTAATTTGGGCAGACACATTCGGCTCACCCCTTCTCTCAAAGGTCCTTTTTCCTTCAAGACTATTTTTTTCCCAGCGGTCTCCTCCTTGTACTAAAGAGCTTGTCCTGAGCACTCCCAAAATAACAAGCTCACAAGCTGACAGCACTCTCTTTGCCCTGTGAATTACTTCTGGTACAATTGAACCTGAGGGAATGGTTTTGATTTTGCAGCAACATCTCAGTATTGACATCAGTTTGGTTTCTATCCTGGCGTGGTTTTGTTCTTGAAGTTTTCTGGTCACATCCCTGGTCGTCCTCCTTCTTTGTTTTTTCCTGGTGCTTTACCAGTATGGCTGATTTATGTGACCTACAACTCAGGGCACAGCTAAGCTTCCCTCTGGGGAGCTCCTCTAAAATACATATTCTTGTCACTCAGACTAATTCAACTTCTATTCCTACTTCTCCCTGCAGAATCTGGTTTCCAAGGAGGGCTATTTAAGTCCTCTTATTCAAAGCTGTTGACATGATGTTCAATACTGCAACATCTCAGAGTGTCAAAGTCACTACTATGTTTATTCTTGTAACCTTCCAGGTTGTTATTAAAAGTGGACAAGTGACTCGCTGAGAGTCACACAGGGAGTCACTGATGTGAAAGCCAGCAATTTAACCAGCATTCCTCCTCCCTGGTATGACAACTACCGCCTCACATTTTAAGGTAACATTATTTCAAACGAAATTCAAACATGACATGAATATTTAAGAGAGGGAATCTGAATTTAGCTGAATGTTTCTGGTAAATAAGAAATCTGTCAGGTGTCCTGCCACTCTTACCACCTCGCAGTGCAATCCCACTCTTGCAGTGTGATTTAGACTTTGTTTACACAACTAATGCTGGAGGTAACTAAATTAACCCTCCTTGTGTTCAGTTATGCTTGCCTCATTTCTAGATACTCACTGCTGTCCTGGAGGGATTTTTACGAGCTGACGCCAACAGCCTGTAAAATTGTTCCCATTCTACTATTCCTTAACAAACTGTTACAACTGTTGTGTTATGTTGAGGGTATTCACTGAACACTTATGTAGATTATTCAGTTTATTTCTGATTATTTTCCTAGGCTTCTTTTGTGCTAAGCTAAGGAGAAACTGATTACACTGTCTATAGCTCTCACATACTTTTCTAGCACTCCATTAGTTCTCAGACACCTGTAGCGATAAAGGTTGTGTGGCTGATAGTGATACAGAACAGGGGCTAGAAACTTGTATCACTGCAGGGAATTTTTTTTCTTGGAATGAGGCAGCTGTGCCACTATCACAGAGAGGACTCTGAACAGTTCCTCCCGGCCCCCCAAGCACCACAGCAATCCTGTTGTGTAAATTCTGTAAGTTTTCATTTGCGAATAGATTGAAGTCTGTACCAAAGATACTTACATTGCACCCCCTCTATCTTTCTAATAAAAAGTGGTACCAAAATAATTTGGGATTTTAAAACATGTTCTCTGAAGGCAGGAAAATCAGTTTAGGTTTGGTTTTTTCTCCAACCCACTAGCTACTTTTGAAACCTCTGCCCATACAGATACAAGGCAGGGTAGTTAAAGATGCTGTTAACTTGGTGACTCGTGGTTTAGAGGTTTAGAGTTTAGCTTTAGAACACTCAGCTTCCTGGCCTCCTGCTAAAGCACCTCTTGTCTGTCCTAGACTGTTCTGGTGTCTATCAAAGCATGAACTCTTCTTCCTAAATCTCACTACCTTTCTCATTAACTTAACCACACTGAAGCATATGGCAGCTTTTTTATTAAAAAGGCTGCAAGGGTAATTTGTATGACCTGTCTGTCTGTGTGTGTGTGTGCATGTGCAAGACACACGAGCTCCTCCAGCTCCTCTCTGCAGCAAGTGTTGAGTTTGCTCTAGACAAGCACAATGGGATCTGAGACCTCTGTACATCACCAGCCATGAGAATACTCTGGCCTTTTGCCCTCCATATGTACTGATGATGACAGTGTTCTAGTTACAGTTTCAGTTTTAGAAACATTATTTATGTAAAGAGAAGAAGATTACCTGTCTTCAGTAGTTATTCTTAATAGATATAAGAAATCCTATAGGGAAAGACTGACTGCCACATCCCTTTGAGTGCCACAAGGCCTCTGCTTTGTCCTTGTTTCATGCTACAGTAGTCACTAACAGGTAAATTTAGATGCTTCCACAGGAAGGGCTTTTTCAAACTAGCCTAAGCTAGTCTCAGGTTAACCAAAACTCCATCTAGGAATCCTGTTTGCCATATGTGCATGAGATGTTTGGTGAGAAAAGTGAACTCAGCAGTGGAAACACTCTCCAGAATTTCCTTCCTCAAAAGCAGCATCTCTATTATCCTTCCTTATATATTTATTTGCTTATTAATTACATTCTCAATCCTAGCCTTTCAGCTTATTGGACTACCTGGACAGAACATACTTAACATTTTTCAGAACTGTTTTTGCAGAAAGATGGCACCTCAACGGTGCCTAATTCTAAATGTTTGCCTTTCAAACAGAGTGTAGCATGCAGAAGGAAGAGGGTGTGCACTCTGAAAGCTGGAGTAAACTAAGATAAAAAATTACATACAAGATTTTTCGCCCTTATTATTCCTATTTTAGGACATAACACATCAAACATAACAAAATCAAACAACAAAACCCCCCACAACAGCTGGTTTCTTTTGCAATTTTGAAAGTGCCAAAGACCTGTGATTTCTGTTACTATCAACCAACTCTCAAGCCATTCAGTGTATGTATTTTGATACATTGATTATCATCTCTTGCAAAATATTCCACAGCCAGCCATGTCCAAAACTGTGTGATACAAAGATCACAAAGATGAGAGACCTTAGAATATTGATAAATCAAAAATATTCAAGGTACATGAAAATAATCAAAGCCCAAAGCAACCTGACCAGACTCTGGAGACAGTCCCACTTTGGGGGAGACTGGGTAGCTTCTGCCAGTTCCCTTCACCTGAATTATGGTTCTGTAAATAAGTGGCACCCCTCATTCAGAGGATATGCTACTGTGACCCTGCCTTTTACTATTTGCCCTCTGATGCCTTTTGTGCCTCAGATTCCAGTCTCTGTCTCGTGCCACTTGAAGCAGCAGTGGTTCCCACAGCCAGCTGCCTCAGAACACGTGGCTCCCCTGGCACTCAGGAGCCCCGTTGCCATGTGTGTCCCTCTGCTCAGAGGGACATCTTGTTCTGCGCTATGTTTGACATGCTTGAGGACATCTCACATGGCATCATTCCCTTCCTGCTATCTCGGGCTCAGAGTCAAAAACTGGAATGTATAGTTTTCTCTAAAGAATTTTATCAGACTGAGGAACTCAAATTCTTATCTACTGGAATAAAATCTATGTTTCTTTTCATAACAGAAGTCCTTGTTGAGAAATAAAAGGAGAAATAACACACTGTAAAAGAACTACTGTAACCTTTACCTTAAAAGTTAGATCCAAGAGGTTTTGCAATTACAGAGGGTGAGACAAGCAAGATTTTGGGGATAAGTATGAAGGGCAGACACAGGAATTGAATAACTTCAGTGTGAGAAATATATGCTTAATTAAATTTTAGTCAGTCCGACACTGTACTGGTCATCATTAACCACATGTGCTTTCCCATCCCTTCCTTTATGCCCTTGCTTATGGCTTTTAAAGGGTTATTTTCTCAACAATCTGGATTATATATTTTAAAAGTAAGAATGTTCTTTGAGACACATAACTAGATAGTGAGATTTTATGACTACCCTTTCTGCTATGTTCACAGATTTGAACTTGAGGATAAATAGTGTATGTTTTTTTCAGTGTATATTTGTTGTCACAGTAACTGCAGTTTTCCCAATAAATGGAAATAGCATCGTTTCCTTAGCATTCAGGTTATTGCACTGAAATAGCACCATGAACTCACCATTACTTCTCCCTTCCTGTTGTCAAGTTAGATCTCATTTAGTTACAGGAGCAGGCACTAAAACAGGTTAGTTTAGATTTGTGCACATTAGAAAGCTGAAGCAAGTCTGCTTAGCTGCATTACATCCTGTGACTCATGCCTGTGTGGGAAAGACCTTATTTTCACAGAGATCTCTTAGATAAACAAGGCAAGTTGGCAGCAATTTGATTATACTGATGCAAGCAGCCTCTGCTTTCTGTTGCATTCATTTGCTTTCTACTTTCTGAAAAACGCAAGCAGGCTGATAAACTCTAGTGAGAATTCTTCTACCAAGGACACATGAGCTTTCGTTTTCAATTACTTTTTTTTTAATAATAGGAGCAGCCTTAAAACCAGTTTCTAAAAAAATCCTATCTGTTACTACAATAGAATCCATTTTTTATCAGTTGCATTTTTTTAAAGTTTGTTAGTGAAGCTGTAGCTCTTGCTGTCGACACCCATAACACACTAGTTAGTTAATACCTCCCTCCCGCAAAAATACAAGCCTCTAAATACTGTGGACTTCAGATAGAAAATGGATTTAGATTCCAAAATATCACTTTTACATATGCGCTGGAACAGACTTTTGAATAGCATAAATCACAAAACATTACACTCTTTGTCACCATTTCCCCAAAAAGGAAAAGTGAAGAAAGTAACCATTACTGTATTACAGAGGTCTAAAAGTGTGTAAATCAAACTGGACAAGTTTATTGCAAATTCATTGAGGTTTTTGCTCTTGTTTTGAAACTCGACCAGTTTATATCTGAATGACTTTGGCCACATCTTAGATAATTAAGATTTTAATTGTCATTTTATCAGCTTTGAAATGAAACTGACTTGGACAAAGTGCAATAATCTTTTGGATTTACACCCCCCTTTTGCCTCTGTCAGCACACAGCAATCAGACGGGTTGTCCATTTAAGGGAAAAAGTACAAGCTCCAGCCTATTTCCCTGCGCTTTGGATGTGTTTGTCCCACTCCTTCAGCAAAGCATTCTGTTGTGCCAAAAAGCATTTCCTTCCTTGCAAAAGTCATGCGCACATGCACACATACTCCCATTTCTGATGGAGTTTTTATTAAGCTTTTAATTGTAGGAATTGTCACTTTCTCTGTATTTCTGAGTATATAAAACATTGTGGAGGATGCCACGATCTATGTAATCTTACAGATCACCTTTAGACCTACAATTTGCATGCTTTACTTGTGGAAAAGATTTAGAGATATAGTACAAAGCAGAATGAGAATCATAGGGCAAAGCCATCTTGAATTTAAAAAAAAAAACAAACCCACAGCTGTCCCAACTGAGGAAGACTTTCTGTTTGCACTTGTATTAGTACTTATTTTACTACGATGCCAAGAATAAAAGGTAATATAGAAAGTACAGATTATCTGCAGAAGTAGGAGGAGTAGGTGCAAAGACCCAAAATAAAAGGGAAAATCTAATCAAGTATCCTGAAATGCACAATTTTCACAAATACATGAGGCATCACACATTTTCAACATGATCAGAGACTCTCACTGTCTCTCCTGAACAGGACACAGGCACAATTGTTTCTGCCTTTCACATCAAAGCGTAACTACAGGACTGTGTTACAAGTCCTAGTGTCACTAGCTTGGTACAAATACTAGCTACTAAGAAGTAGAAAAAGGGAGGTTAAACAGTCTTAATATTTTATAAATCAATTGTTTTCTCAGTTATCCAATATGCTCCAAAATGAAGAAAAGCCTGTCTTCCCCAATAATTACCAATATTCTGCATAAAATTAGGAAACAACTTTCAGTAGAAAACAATGAGATAAATGAAAACAGAAAAGGCTAAAAATGAAAACTACCACAGTAAGATAATGAAGCCGAAAAGCTGAGACATTTGGTCTTCTTGTGAATAAATATTTAAACTTTTCTATACAATAGGATATCCTTATTTTAATCTTTCTAGCTTTCAGTTCTTATCCTAGGTTTTACATACTAAATATTTTTAGTGAAATAGGAAGTATGAATGGATGTAGTTCCTTCTCATTTGTAATGTTGTTTCATCTGGCCTCTTCACAAATATCCACTTTATTTCTCCAACTGGCATTTTAGATATGTAGAAGGACAAAACCCCTACCCCAAATTCAGTTTATACATTTGAATAACATGGCAACCTGCAATGACAGACCTTGAGAAAGGAAGGGAAGAAACAGGAAATTGGAGGAAAAGTAAAATGTCTCTCAGAACAAAAATATTTGGACAGGAAAAGAGATCATCTGTTTTGTTAAACGCTCTTGAGGGGACTGGAAATTTGTCTGCTAATTACTGAATACTAAAACCTGATCTTATTAAATTCAAAGGAAATCTCACTCTGAACTCACTGGCATAAATCTGACCTTTGACTGGCACAGCTCTGAGGCACATTCTTAATTTCTGCCAGGGGGTACCTGAACTGAGTTAGATAAGATTACTAAAAGCTTTAAATTAAGCATGTGTGGAACTTGTGCCAACAGAAAGATCCTGTATCAGGAGGAGTTTCATTGATACACCTCTATCAGTAAAAAGCTTTCAGTATGGAAATGGCTATAGTGGTGAAATTGTAACCCTGAGGAGCAAAACAGGGCATACCAGCAAAATAGAGATTTCCTAATACACTACTGCTTAGTCCACGAGCTGCTTCCAGGAAGCAGAGCCATTTCTTCAGGAATCCTACTTTGGCTGACATAGCTCTATTAATATTAATGTTTAGTCTTTCCATGACCTTTGTGTCAGGTGTGACAGTGAGCGGCACTACAGAAAACTCAGATGTCATGAGGTCAATGTCAAGCTCACTAAAGAAAGTAGCATAAAGGATGTACCAGTAAACATCAGTAACACCAGAGCCAAAGGTCAATAGTCTACCAGATATGAGCAGGGGGAGTTCAGGAAAATCAGGGCATATGTAAGCAGGGACAGAACAGTGCTGAGCTTTGAAGATGGATTTCAAGTCTTTGAATTTGGTGTTAAAGCCAATCACATCCTCTATAAAGAGGCTGAAAGACTGAGGTGATGAAAACACTCAGTTAAGATGGTGACTTTAGTTGTGGCTGGATTGGCTAACATTCTAACAAAATTAATATAATAAATAATAATTTAAAATAACTATCCCTATGAAAATATTATAATAAAATCGAAAAAGCCACAGAGAGTCTGGAAGTGGATTCAGATTGGAAGGAATAGACAGTCTTTAGCACCATGAAAGGCACCATTCATTCCACAGTTATGTGAATATAAAAAAAATCAAAATTATGCATACAGGGGAAAATAAATGGGTATGCTATGTCTACTTGTCTTCCACAAAAATCACTACAATGGAGTGTATCGCCAAAACATAAATGACTTTTTGATTTGATATAAAATTGACCTTGGTTTCACTGTAGTCATTAGAAGAATTGGCTATTTTTCAAATATGAAACCATCTGTTGAATAGCCACATTATATATTCCACAGATTTGATTGGAAAATCCCAGAGCCTCTTTGTGGACACCTGCTGAAAAGAGTAATTTTAGCCTCCTCCTCCATTTTGAAGTGGAAAGGAAGACAGATGTATGTAGAACCACAACTCCATGTGTTAGAGTTCAAAGTTGCTATTAGACTGTTCAAATGTCACTTCATTTAATAGTTATCAGGCTAATCATTTGTTTTTTGATTTTAAAAACTTTGCTAAATGTAAATTGTGCAAAAAAAGGGAAGTTGTAAAACCACACATTACGCTGAGCAACAACTAAACCAAAAAAGGAGTCAATATTACCACTGTATTTTCCCAGATTTTGCCATCCCTATATATTCAGAAGGTCAAATTTGTCATTTCTCCATAGTTTAATTTGCCAAATATTTCATTAAAGAGAAGAAACAGTAATTTTCACTCTAATATCAAGATGACAAAAACTGTACATATATTGTCTCAGATTTATTTCTCATTCTGTAGTCTTCTTATGAAAAAAAATAACTTTCTCAGGATATGTCCTTATTGAAAAGTAATTCCTAAGTTTCCTTTTGAGATTTAGATTTGGGATACAATAGTGCTTTAGTAATTCCATAATAATGATTATCACATTAAACGATAGTTACCAAAAAGTGTTTCTGTTTAGTGCTTTAGTGTGCCCCTTGCTATGAAATAAAATGTACACTGTATTACTTTTTGCTTTTAAGAATTTTCTTCCATCCTAATACTAAATTTATTTTATCATTTCCCAGGCAGCCACATTCTCAGTCCCCAAGTCAAAGTTGCTTCAGAGTATTTTAATTCCATCCAATCCATCCACTGCTAAGATGTGGTATTGATGTCATTTATGTAGTATGCAGGGATGCAACTAGAATTATTTAGCTAAAGCAAGACATTCTCATCTCCCTGAGGCAGTCCCAGAGTCCACAGACTAAGTGTCAAACACCACAGACAGTCAGCACAGTCAGTTAGTTCATTCCTTCCTTAGGACAAATATTTTTCATCTGAGACAATCCTACATAAATCTGTGAACGGGGTTTTAGCACACAGGGTAAGTGCATTCTTTAAATCTCTGTCTTCATAACTGAAATCATATTGCATATGAACTCATAATCAGCATGTCTCTTAAAAATTAATGCGTAGTAGATTTCTTTTGTTTGCAGAAAACAGCTTTAAAAGAGGTGGCAGGGAGGAGTGGAATTCCTTCTCCAATTGATCAAACAGCTTTTGTCAGTTAAGACAAAGTAAATCATACTAAGCAATTCCTCCCCTAAATTACATGGCCACTATGGGGCCATAGGATATGCATTTCCAACCGACGAACAGGATTCCATCCTGCTGTCAGGGTAAAACATCTGAGAACCGGTTTCTCATTTATTTTGCTAAAAGGAACATACACTTTAACAACAATGACCCAGCTCAAGCACACTTAGGTACAGTAAACATAAGATCAGTCCTCAGAACTGTTGCTTTATGCTGCTAATCACAGCAGCAGATATTAATATTCATTCTATGTAAATAAGCAGAAGAGAAAGAACCAAGAGCAGCAGTCACAAAGGTAGTACAAAAGGCACCAGGTGTGTCCTAAAAGTTAGTAAGGAAACAAAAAGTACAAATGCGCTGGGTCACGAACTATTTGGTTACTTCTGTTACTGAATGGCTGTTTCCTCTTGTTTATCACACAGGTTGTCACTGTTTTTAATAGCTGCTAGACTATCACCGATCAGGGATGATATATATTCTATTATTAAATGTTGATCTGTCTTCTGTCTGCGTGTAAGCAGATATAAACAAGATACATGTCAAAATCTATGAACATTTTTTCATATTACTACTAGCTACTTCATTATGCTTGTTCTCAGAACTGCAAAAGTTATTTAAGCAATGCTTTTCTATCATGGAAACATAAAAAACCTCTAAAACTTTTATCCCAGCTTTCATCTATTGACATTTCCTAATTACTCAGAAGATGGTTCAAAGAAGGAAAGAGACAATAGACATTAGGAAAGAAAACTTTTGTAAAAAAGACACTAGAGAATAAAAGTTCTTGTAAAAAGAGAAAAAAAGCAATGGAGTGGTTAACTCGGTCTTACCTGTCAGCAACACGGACTGAGGAATATATCCTTTACACTGCAGGATCACAGTAGCCTGTCCCACAGCACTACCACAGGAGCAGAATGATCCAGCCCAGGAGAGCACAAAGATAGAAAGTTTTCCCACTTTTCTAGGTCTACCAGCAGTTGAAGTAATGAAGGAAACAAGGTAGAGAACAGAAGACTGGAGCTGCTTCTCGCAGAAATCCCAGGCAGTAGAAGTAGGAGGTATACTCTGTCTGTGTCTCACCCAGACTTTTGTTTAAAAGTTTTTTCAACTGTTGCTAGGTGGTGTTAGGCTTTGGCAGTTTAGTTCTCAGATTGTATTTCCCCTCTTCTGGTCTCTTCACACAGTGTTACAGCAATGACTTTGTTGAGCTCAGCTCGCTTGTGCTATATTTAACCAGTGTTCTCAGCAAGTCAAGCCTGTCAACAGCTGAGAAGTTTGGAGCAGGCTTTGCTGAGTTCCTCAGCTGCTGAATTATCAGTGGATGTTGCACTGCACAGCCCAGCTACTACATTCACTGAAAGATTGTGGGGAAACTGTCAAATCCTTTTAAGGGCTTCCAGTGACTTCACAGGAGTAATTACTATTTAAAGCACTAAGTACGAGATGTGTATTTAGGCATATATTTTAGACTGCTAGAGAAAGAATACTTGTGTTTGCTGCAGATGAGTTCAATTATTTATACAGTGAGAATTTTCCAAGGACAAGTAGGAAGTTTATAATTTGAAAGGTATGCACTTCACTTGAGGAAAAATTACACGTGGGAAGAACATTTTGCAGCATAATTTCTTACAGAGTTTAAATATACTAAGATGACATGGAGAAATTAATGAAAGGCTTAGGGTGGAAAATTTTCACTGTGATATTTATTCCAAAGACAAGCTTTTTCTCCCAGACCAAGAGCTTCCTACAGTTATTCCTACACTGTCTCTTACTGAAGAAAAGGAAAGCCACACACAAATCACAATTTGTTTGATAGGAGTATTAGGAACACATTACTCCCGGGCTGTATGCATTCTGATGTATCCACACTTGCTTCTGAATCTAATTACTGTTCCTAATTCTAGGACATAAGTCTCTCAATCAACAGACCAGCAGTAACATTGGACAGCTTTCAGCCCACAAACTGTCATGATATCAAGACTCCAAAGATGTTGCAGATCTCAGACTCTGGAACAAGGTTCTACCACCTAATGGCAGAGCAGCCTCTGTAAATGTCTCTGGCAATGAAACTTCCCTACCCCAACAACTCTGTTCTCATCTGAGCAGTACTTCAGAATTAAATGCAGAATGAGCCTCCTCTGGAAAGATTTTCTCTAGTGATGATTTGTGGTATTGATCTAGGGTTAGATGAAGAGGCAGGAAAGAAAACAGGAAAGAAAAAAAGTAAAATGATGCTAAAGATTTGCTTGTTGATATTTTTACAGGCAGACATACCAACCTTGCAGAGCAAAAAAAGATTCAAGCAGGTCATAACAGTACCCTGCAGTGATGCTGGGTCGCTGTGCAAGGAGTAGGATGGGGAGTGAAAAGGTATCACACACAGTCTGTGGCAATTTCAACATGCAGGAACATAACTGGCCACAACTACATGAGACACCGGGGGGGAGTACAAGGCCTTATGGGAAGCAGCTATGGGATTAGCTGTAGCCTGGTACTCTAACCCTGCCTCTGGAATGACTTCTGCTTGATCTGTGTTATTATCTAAACAAGCAAGGAACAATGAAAAAATACTTTGATTCCCAAGCTGCTCATAAGGAGAAAATGAAGTAAAAATTAGGTATTATGTCAAGTAACTGATATTTAGACACTGATGACATATTTATGAAAGCCCCAAACACTTCCATCAAGTCAAATATATTTTGTTTTGGAGACCAAGTAATAATCACTGATTTCCATTTGCATTTCAATATTTGACTTGGACAAAGTAGTTAGAATGTATAAAAAATAGGAAAACTTCTGTTTTTCAAAAACAGCTGTTTGGAAAATTATTTTAGAGACAGATAATATATTAGCGTAAAGTTTGCTGTTATATGCTTCCACTTTGAACTGAAGTGAGACACAGATAGCCACATTCCAAAAAGAATCTCTAACGTAGTTCCCTCATACAAAATTTAGGTGCTCCAACCAGATGAGTAACTTTTTGACTATTCTGGCTTTAACTTCTTGCTCAAAGTGCAGTATTAACAGTACATTATTCATTCAAGTATAATAAATCAGGCAAACAAAACAATTAACTTGGCTTATAGATCTCAGAAAAAACCAAATGATTCTCAGCATTTCTCTCCCATTAGTTACTGGCACATTCACTGAGTGGAAAACAATACAACTTCTTAGGAGGCATCCTCTGCTGCCAGCCCTTGTGGGTGGGTTTCAACAGTGACCCGCTGGTGCAAGTCTGCTCATTCTCGTACACTTACAAACACACTGCCCAGCTGTGCACCACAGATATAACCTTGTAAATTCTAAGGGGAATTTCAGCAAAAAATTTAGGCAAAATAGAACATATTAGGTTTTGCCAGTGATTCAGAGAAAATATAAAGACTTCTAGTATAGGAAAGGGTGTAATTAATCAGCAATACTGGAAGTGTAAAGTTTTTAACTTTGTGCAGTATGAAAATGGTTCAAATCTAAGTTTTTCCCCTACTGAATGATGGAAAAAATAGTTATAAATAGACAGGTTGTGGAGTATGGGGAATAAAAGGAAAAACAAAACCATGGAAGAGCTTTTTTAGTTTGGCATCCTACGTTAAGTCCTAATGTCAATAAAGAGCATCATCCAAAGTCTTAGTGACATCCTCCAACTAAGTCTAAAAAGCAACTTCCTTATAATTTCTGACAATTATTTTGTCTCTTATTCAAGCAACCAAGATAGTGGAGTCCAAAGTAAATAATTCTAAGAAAATTTGTAATGGAAGCCAAACATCAATATTATTTCAATCAAAACACCAAAGGCTAGAGCAATGCAAAAAAAAGGGAACAAAATTTGGCACTAGAGCGTGAAGAAGGGCAGCGGCAGTACCTGTTGCCATTTTCAAAGATAATGTTAATCAGAAATACAGATGAGGAACTGTCACTGTTCACACAATCACATTTCTTTGTACTTACATTGCTAAAAAATGGAAGAAAAATTTTTATGACATGACCTGTTCTAGAGAAATTCCAGGCTTGAGGCAGAATTTACTGGCAGAAAATCTATGGGTTTTATAGAGAAGATCAAAACAGATGTCTTCTTCTGACCTTACTGATTTCTCTTGACCTAAAAATGTATGCCTTCAAATAAGATTTTTCTGGAACACATACAATAGTATTTCTATGTAATTTTTATCTCAGCTATCCATCACTTTGATGTACAAGTGTATCTCATTCTCTCAGCCATAGGGGTATTCAGAGATACAGACTACTACCTTTGTCCTTTTCAAATATTTTACATCAGCCTTAACTGGACCAATACAGTTGGAAACAACTCTGTGTGAATAGACTTAGAGTTTCTTAACTGTATGTCCTGAGGAGCTCTAATATATGTATAATTCTGTGTGAAAAACCACTGAGTTCTTCATTAAGTCGCTCCTTAAAGTGCATTGAAGTAAATAATCAATATTTTAATTAGTTTCAAAAATTTTTTTTTCATTTGCTTGAAGGGTAATGCGCCACAGTTTTGTGATAATCTGCTTTCATACTTACTGCTCACTTCCATAAATCTCTATTATTTTAGACCATGCTACTGCTTTTAGCTTTGTTTTGGTTTTATAGTATAACTTGTGCTTCCTTACAGTTTGTTGGAAAGGAAGGTATTGAATCATGTTTTGATTAATATGATATTGGCTGCACCCCCTCAAATCTATATTTTGGGAGGGATAGGTATTGTTTTTTTTAATTTTACAGATACTATTTTCACCTTATAAAAGCTGACACTGCTTTTTAGATATTAGGTCTGCTATATTTTCATCTCAGCACCTGCTTTTTTTATAACCAAAGAAAGAAACATATTTCTGCATTTAGTTCATAGATTCAGTTTAGTTTTCTATTTTATAATCCTGCCAAAAGATCCCCACCACAGTCACAAACCTCCAGGAACACTTGGAATGTTATAGTCTTTTCTGTAATAGTTTTGCATGCTTTATTAGTGAAACAAAACCAGGGTGTCTTTCATTTTGATTCTTCATATGCTGTCTTCATCTATATATTATCTTCAAGAAACAATTTTTGCCTTTTTTAAAGTTGTAATTTTAATGAAAGAAACATATTAAAAGGCATGTCCATTTCAGTTATTTTATATTTCTTATTTTTCCATTGTACAATGAAAAATATTGGCATCCTATTTCTTCAAATGAAGTGAGGTGCAGATCAAATATGGGGCAGTTAGCTATATAGCCACATCAAGAACATCAGCAGGCCCATTGGACTTGGACAGACACAACCCTATGTACAAAAAATGACAGAAAAAACAGTGATAACTTTAGAATCACGTTTGGACATTTCTGAATCCAAAGGCCGAGAACCTGACTCTCACTACAGCTGGGTCAAATGGAGACAGTAGCAAGCACAAGTCTGTAGGAAAGTGCCAAATCAGACCTCTGGAAATGGAGTAAATCACCTTATTTGCTTCACTGCTACACCCCAGGAGTGGTATGCAACTTGCTCAAAAACTAAGATAAAAATGAGCTGAAAATGGATTATTTGCTTTTAAGGCCAGAATAAACTATTTTTGTAATCTAATACAGCCTCCTACACAGGAAAGATTGCGGAATTTTTCTCATGCAAAACAGCAAGTTGCAGTGAATTAAAGCACATCTTTGAGAACAATTATATAAATCAAACATGGATAATTTGCCACAGCAATGTATAAATGCAGTCCAAGAGTAAATTACACTTACTTTTTCAAGCAAACCCAGCCTTTGCAATCTATTTTCAGTTTGATGTTGGCTGACTTCAGCTCCTAGACCATGAGATGGTTAGTCACTGGCCTTCAACCACTCTCAATTTTCTCAATTCTAAATAAGTTCCTGTGGCTATTATGAGCCCTGCAGAGAACAGCTCTTTACCAGGTTCCCCCCGCCCCATACAAATTAATAATTTTCAAGTGAAATAAAGCACTCTGAGGTGAAACATAGCAGTCTTCATAAACTAAGAACATTATACAGTAAACATGTAAACCAGAAGCAAAAAATATTTTCTCCTAACAAAACAGATCACCTGAATTTATTGTTAAAGCTGTGACACCTAAGGGCTAGCTCCCCAAGAAGGGTACCTCTGCCCTTGAAAACAGCGTCAAGCACTACTCGATGTGAAGCCCTGGTCTGCCATCCCCAAGAACACAGTGCCACCTATCTTTGAGTCAGGGTTAACTCATGGTGGGCAGTGGGAGAGGATGGGGAGAGGGAGTTCTACTCTTTTCATCCAATTCTGCACCATCCCTTGCTTCCTTGTTTGGTTTTCTGTGGGCCAGGGGGAGGATTCTTCCACTGCACATCCCCAAATTGCAGCTGTATTTCCTACACGACACTGACTTCCGTCAGTGCCATTTCCATGGTTCAGTACAAGTCCAGACTGGTTACACCTTACTGCAATCAAGACATTGTAAGCCAACACTCATATCATTAGTGCTTCTGCAGATTTTACTGACAGGAACCTAAACTCATTGTTACCTTATCTGTGGATCTGTAGGACTTGAACTGCTGAGGAGAAAGAAATGGCTAAAACATATATAATCATCCCAATAGTTTAAAAATAGGTACCAGCCTGGAGTCCTCCATCTAGGAACGACTAGGCTAGGAAGAAGTGGTCTTTCCCAGGTTTGTTTCCCTGGAAGCCTCAGGACAAGATGCCCCAGAAATAAACCATAGATGTATTCCAGATGTAAGTAACAGTCCAAGTAACTTTTTCATGAAGAGCTCTTTCCAGTCCCATGACCAAACTGTGCACTTACACCTCTAAGAGACAGTCACAGCATTGGTACAAATAATTTGTATGCAACTGCTCAGGAGAACAAGAGGGAAGGGATAAGGTGTTAAGATTCTGGCACAAGTCTGTGCTTGAGTTCTGAAATTCAAGATTTTAATCTCCATGAAGCATCAAACACATGCCATTTTCAATGTAAAGAAAAGAGGATATGTGCAAAACAGCTTATTTGACATAATTTACATTTTCTGGTTTTACTTTCACAGATGTGGGGAAGAGGAACCTGCTTTCTACTTTCCATTATTTAAGATGAGGTAAACAATAATGAAGAGGGCTCCGTTAAACTGGTGTTCCAGTCACTTGCATCTGAAAAGACATTGCTTGCCAATGACAGATGAAAGTACTTAAAAAGGACTTGTTTTTAAGCAGTGATGTTTAGAACAGTTCTCTAAGCACAGAGTTTACTGGGGAGTGTTAGGAGAGATTCTTTTTGCTTTTTTATTGACTGTTGAAAGGGAAGGATAATATAGATAACAAAATATTAATAGTAACAAGTGCAGGTGGAAATAGGAAATTTGGGGGGGAAAAAAGGTTTTATTGCTTTAGAGTCAGTTTTGCTCATACAGGTATACAAACTGTCTGTATATTTTGGCACTAAAACTGTAAAAATACTTTTGTTTTGGTTTGGTTTTGGAAGCAGCAGAAGGATTTCTATTTTTAAATCATATCTGTTGGAAAACATTCTCTGTGAAAAAAATCTCCAAATGCTACTCCTGTTATTACCAGGAAGTCAGCAGTTGGAATTACAGAAAAAGTTTGAACTATAGCACGTTTGGACTGAATATACAATCTGCCACCTTCATTCTGACTACAAAGCACCATGCTGGAACATCACCCATCGTATGTGACTTACTTAAACCATGTGTTCATAGTGCCAAAGAGCAGCTAACAAATATGAAGCCTTTTCTTTCATATGCAGAGCCTATACAACTTCTTAGGAAATCCATCTGAACCAAAACTTGCAATGAATGTGTGATAATCTTAGTACAGACTGGCGTCCAATACCTTTCTGCTAACACAAATTACTTAGATGAAAACCCCTCTAAGTTAAAAGAAACTACCCGAGACTCCTTAGTCCTCCTAATTAGAATGCAATTTTTTTAGACAAACAAAAATAATGATGGGAGATGAGATGGGGAGTCCACAGGCAACAGGGAAATGTTTTACTGCACAATGCAGAAATCAAGAGAAGGGATACAGAGGAATCTGAACCTACAATAGCAAGAGCACTGCAGAAAGCTTCCTCATAAGGCATCTCTTCCTAAAAAAAGGAAAAAGAAACAAACTAAGAAAGTACCTTAAACACTCCTCATCCTCTAAACTGCTGCCTTTCAGGATATGAGCAACCTCAACAGGACAAGGTGCTTACTGAGCCAAAGGTAAGTATCAGTCACCACTGATAGCCACAAAGCTTTCCTTCTTTTTCATTACCTAATTTAAGCAGACCTATATTCAATCAGTTCCTGAGGATCCCCACTTTCAGTAATCAAAAGCAAAACAGCACAAAGATTGCTTAGCAGAGAAAGCCAGAGATAGTACCGCCTAAAGAAATTTGTAAGAAGACTATATCACATTATTCATTTTATTAGGTCACCTTTCTCTTTACAAATTAACATATTGCTACTTTCTACTTACAATGTCGGGGGTTTTTTTGGTTTTTTGTTTTTTTTTAACGGGTGTCACAGAATCAGACAACAGTTGAGATTCAGAAGAACCTCTGGAAGTCATCTCATCCAATCCTTCTGCTCAAACAAGGTGGCCTAGAGCAGGCTGCCCAGCACCATGTCCAGACAGCTCCTGAGTATCTCCAAAGATGGAGTCAGCACAGTAAATGAACAGTACCTCAGAGCAGATTTGTCTCCCCTAAATCAGACATGAAGTTGGGTATACAGTCTGAGATGGTTGGTTTTGCTTCCACTATAGTCAACCAACATCAATCACTGAGAGGAGATGATTGAACACTCATTTGAGGACAGTAAAAGTAATCTGAGAAGAATCTAATCTGCAGCACAATTCCACATCTTGTATTTTTCCCAGAGTAACGATTTGGGTTTTTTCATGAACGTGTTTAGTAGTATCTCTCATGTGCTATTTCATGTAAAGCACTTTTAAGAAGTAAATAAAATTTAGGCTTCACAAGAAAGTGAAATAACTAGATAATTCTTTGGGTTTTTTTCCCAGAAATTTCAGAAGTTTAACTTCAGAAGCCAGAGTTTAACTACCTAAGAGAAGTCCAAAGAATCTCTTGAGCTACACATTTTAGTGATACTGAGAAAACATACAATTCAATTAATATTCAAAGCTGATGCACTTTATGCTACTTCTGTTGGATTATCCCTAGAATCCAAATTAAGTCTAAGATTTCTTTAACCAAAACCAGATCTCTTTTTGGCAAATATTACCCCCATGTTCCTCCTTTACAGAATGTGCGAGGCCAAGACTTTTGAGTATTTTGTGCTTCTCTCCCACATATATTCCGCTAAAAATTGAGGCTTACTTTATTTTGTCACGTTTTTCCCACAACTCTTTCATATTAAGCAGATTTTCTTTCTCCCTGAGGTCTAAGTAAATCCTTCTAGAAACTCAAGAATACACTTAGGCATCTCAAACTATTCTTCTACATTTCTGTCAGAAGGATGGCCTCCAGATCATCCACCAAACCCTTCTGCATTGCTTGCTTTTTATTAGTGCTGCATCTATGATAGGCTGGGGTATAAAAAAATTTGCAGAAAATAACAAATCTCCAAGGCATCATAACTAAGACTCTTTTAGGGACAGTTTACCTTTCAGAAAACAAGTAATAGATTAAAAAAACCTATTAGTCTCCAGACCATAGTGACATAGTTGGAAATAAAATAGAATAGAACAATATAACCATTTTAAGCAAGACAAACCAGTAAAACATAGCAAAACAAGTAAAATAAATCATTCTCAACAGAGGGTAACAAAGTACTGAAGCAGAACCTGAGTACCTGAAGAAAATATTAATACTGCTGTAGCTGAAAGGTAGGGCTGGCTTGTCACATACGGCTATAGTGGTCTATAAGACAAAAAAAACCCCAGAAGAATTGCTTGCTCATCAAAGAAGGAGAAAAATTTGATGCAGAAGGGCTCTGTATCCTTCACTGCTAATATTAGTAGGACTTGCAACTTCTTTATTAAGCAATAGGCTGACAAATAAGAGGAAAAAAGCTCTTCAGATACAGACAAATAAATAATCTAACCAGGAGAGAGAAGGAAACAGAAAAATGTCATGATGCAAACTCGAAAAGAAACAAGTGAAAATGTGGGCTGGTCAGTTTATTGCACTCAATATATTTTAGCAGGAGTACAGACATTTCAGTGATGAGGGCAGTCTAAGAACCTAACTAGACATAAACAACTGTTTTGTGCAATCAGTTTGGCTTACACTGCCAGCTGACACACACAGACAAATGTAAGTCTCTCCAAATCCAAGATTAACAAACACTTTTTATAGTAGTGTGAGTTTCAAGCCTTTACCTGCATTGAGGTTTACTTCTACCATTCACAACAAAAATAGGGGGTGTCACATAGAGCAAGAGATGGCCACCAAGATAGAATTTGAGCTGCAAACAAGGGGATTTGATATTTTTTCATACATATATATATAAAGACACAAAACAAAGCAATTTGCCTTCAAACATCTAAATAAACTTCAACAATCATTAAAGCAAAAGACATGATTGTGGATTATTGAAATGTCAGAAGAGAAATATGATGAGAAATAATAAAGTACATTAGCAAGGGATTTTAACTAGCTTCCTGTGCTGATAATAGAAGCCAGTAAACCATTATATTTTAGGATGTAGCTTCCTGTGAACACTGATTACCATAAAGATTTTAGGTTTACTCAGGCCTGAGGGAAAGACTTGAACTCAAGAAGCTGAAACCTATCTGAACGCACCATTCATCTCCAACAGGCCAAAATACTGTACAAATATTTTGTCTTTGAAATATTTTCTTTCTGGAAAGAAGCAACAGAAAGGAATGGGCAGCCCATCCCCATGTACATTAAAGGTGAAGGGCAGCTGGTGTGCTTCCTTTCCATCTGATTCCACACATATAAGCATTCTATATCTTCTTGCCACTCATAGGATCAGCCAAATCACTGTGCTCAAACTACAAAGGAAATAATCTCTACATTCCTTCCAGAAGTATATAAAAACATAGAAAAAAATTATGGAAAATAACCATTTTGCATTTGCTGGTCTGCATTTTTGGGGTAGGTCTTAGGGATAATGGCGTGCACCAGGCAGCAGCACTGAGTGAGAGTAGCAGTAAGTGGGTAAGTAAGTAAGACAGCAGCACATCACAGGCCTTTCACACCCTGGCAAGACCTAAAGATGATGAGACAAAGAAAATCTGGACAAACACTGCACTTGAATGTAGTTGGTAATCTCTGCAGTACTCCTGGGCAATCAGATTACTGATCCCAAATCATCTCAAATCAACAGAGGTGGAACTGAGATAGGTGTAGAATGAGATTTATATGTGAGAAGTTTTATTAGGATGGTAGGAAATAATGCAGCTCCTCACCAGCTCCCCACTACACATTTTTGCTCCTGAATATGAGGGAGTTACCAGCAGTTGACTGTAGCAAACTAGAAAGGCAAAGCAAAGGATGGCCAGAGTTTGTAGCTACAAGCAGCACTTGAGTGCACAGAGAAGGCCTCCACTGTGCTGGCAAGGACATAGGCAAGACTAGTCCCCAGGAAAACACTGCATCCTAAAGAAAAAGGAATTAGCTTCCCAGTGAGGAGCAGTATCCTCTTACTTGAAGATCTCTCTGTCAAAACCAGTAGAACATTTATTTACAGAGGCATTGTGGGAAGAAGTTCTTCCACTACTGTCTTCAGGTCATGGACAGAAGCTGGAGGGACTTTAGAAAATACCACCTGACTGTTTAGTCACTCCTTTTTTGTTATCACTGATTACCTGCTTTTTTATTTAATCTGAGCTAGTGCATGTTCTTTTACTCTATCCTGGATTTTTTTTCCTGGATACACGACAAGAATGTATGGAAAAATAGGTTACTCCACAAATACCGTGGTCTGTACTTTTGAGAGAATCCACAAATGACAAAATCTAGTCCAAAAATAAGTGGTTTGTATAAACTCCAAACCCATGTATAGAACTGAATATCAGTATCTCTCTATTCTTTTATATAAATATTTCTGAGGTCCCAGATCTCACCTCAGGTTTATTCTGTGAATAAATAAGTTCAAGAGAAGTGAGAAGAATAAGTTTGACATATTTTTAATAATTCTTCAAATGCCTGCCCTCACAAATTAGAATTTTATAAATGTTACAAAATTTCCTTGTAACAACTACATAAGCACAGGTATAGCAAACCATATTTATGAAAAACAACTTCAGAAACAAAGACAAATTTTTGTTTTCTATACTGTTTGAACAAAATAAAAATAGATGAGATGAAGCATATAGAAGGAAAAGAGAGCACTGAAATGTTGCCCAGAAAGATCATTAATGAGCAAACCCTCCCAAATTCCTCTTCTTTGACTTCACCAGAATCATTACCTTAATTCCTGTGGAACGTAAACAGGTTTGTCTTCTGTTACCAGCTACCAATAAAATGAGGTCAGTTTTTGCCTGACCTTTGCAAAAAATGGAATCACAGAGATTCTTTCTGTGGTACACCTCATGTTAAAGCAGCAATGCACTATTTGTTAAAAAACCAGCATGACACTTCCTTGGTTAACTTTTGTTACTTATCTAGCTCCAAGAATTTAACAAACTTAATATTGCAACCTTTCAGTGTATTATAATATGAAAATGTTGCTTAAACTCTATCCCACAGCTCTGAGACTAGTCCATGATGCTCACAGTGGTTACACAGAAATACCTAATTTTAATACTGCTCAGAAAAAGAAACCCCACAACTGCCCTTCCTACAAGGAGTGTGTCTGCGAGAAATCTGATACCTGAACACACTTCAGATTAGATATTCTCATCTAACAAAACTTCATGGGACTGTTCGTGACTTTGGGCTTCAGCCAATGAACTTTACATTCAATGGAAGAAAACCACAACCATAATGAGTTTGAGATAACTATATATTATATAGTTGTAGAGAGATGTCAATAAAGCAGCTAAGGACTCCCTGACTGATTTATTGATTTGGTACCAAACACCTATCAGTTTTAAAATGTTTTGCAAGCAAAGCTTGAGGAATTTCTACAGGAAGGAGGGCTAAGGAGGTTCTTTCCCCCACACTTTGATTTGAGCTGCAAGAGACCCCCCATCACTACATTATGATATCCATAACACAGGTCATGTACATTATGGTCACCTTAGGATTCAGCTATACTAATACTCTTTTGAGTTATTTACCCAGTCTCCCTGTGCTATTGAGAGAAACAAGCACTTCTAAAGCATAGCTCCTCTCCTGCTAATACAGTTGGTGAAATTACTCCCTAGAAGTGCTTCATTCTCTCCACTGATGATGCTGAGGTTAAATCAGGTGCCCTTGACATCTGAAAATAGGTTACATGACTCTCACCATTCCCATCCTAATTTGTTGCTTAGGGATGCCAGGTATCTATCTCCTCTCTCCAGGTATCTGCAACTCCTTCACAGACCCGAAGTTCTCATTTAAACAGCTATTTTAGACAGCTAATTTTCTGTTCTCCATTTTTATTACATTAAGCAGCCTTATGTTTTTCATTTTTTCTTCAGCTTTTCTGTCTAGCCAGAAAATCATGCCACAGACAGTGAAGACTATTGAGACCTACTGACTAGGTCAACAGAGACATGTACTTAGCTAAGCTGATAAATGTTTTTCTCCAAGTTTCAACCCATCTTTTCTACTTAAACTTGAGCCTGATGTAAACTATCTCTGTGGTCATGTTTATATCAGCTGAAGCCAGTATAAACAAGAAAGGGCATAGCACAAAATACCAAAACCTCTTGGAAGCATCCTCGTTATCTCAGGAAAGTCTCAGATTCAAGCCTTATTTATATTGGTCTTTATAAAGAATGCTACATCATACTCAGTGTATGCAAAAAAACCCCAAACAAACAAACAAACAAATAAACCCACAAGAAAGAAAGAAAGAAAAAGAAAGAAAGAAAGAAAGAAAGAAAGAAAGAAAGAAAGAAAGAAAGAAAGAAAGAAAGAAAGAAAGAAAGAAAGAAAGAAAGAAAGAAAGAAAGAAAGAAAGAAAGAAAGAAAGAGAGAGAGAGAAAGAAAGAAAGAAAGAAAGAAAAAGATAAGGAAACTACTTCGGACAGACCTAAAGTTGTAGCAGACAGATTTACCTACGAAAGGCTACATGAAATAACTTGTGTATATATATATATATATATATAGATATATGTCCCGGTATATTATATAACATATTGAGCTTATTCTATTATACTATCCAGTGTAGAGGGAGTGAGTGTGACTGGTGAAATAACAAACTACATTTATAATACCTGTACTTGAATAAAAATTTATTAGGTTAATCCTGAAAAGAACTAAACTCAAAATTACATATTTTTTCGTATCTTCTGCTCACATATTCTAATGACAAATATTAAAAGAATACAGGATAGAAAGCTTCTTCCTGTAGTGATCCACTTATGGGCTTGACTACTCAGGCATTCACTAAAAAAGCTGCCCACAAACTTTGACAGCCTCCTGGATCTCAAAGAGACTAGTGCCACAAATTGAAGTTTTCCACCACAAACAGATCTGAAGACTCTCCACTCCCTGCTGGCACCATTAACAACAGGAAATTTAATGAAAGTAAGAAATAAGAATTTTTTAAAATGAATTTCAACTAAACACATGTCTAAACAAGACTCATAGATAAATGAAATTTGAATTTTTATCAAAATTCATGAGAGAAATTCAAAAACTAAATTTGTTTTAATTTACAAAGGTGAATCAGCAAGAGCTCTATGCCTGTAGAGAAGTGGCCAGAATTGGGGCCATTACAAACAAGATGAGCCTTTGGGCTACAGGCATTTTCTGCACAACTGAAGCACTGGAAAAGTAGCTTCTCATGGATATTTTCTCTCATTACGAAGCCATAGTAGCAAATAGCAAACTGAATAGGCTTTGTCAAAAAAAGTCCCAGGGGCCATAGTACTCTTGGTAGAGATACACTGAGGCAGCAAATTTTGGATCTGAGACTGGATTTCAAGCACAGTAAAAGGTTACAAATAATTGGTTCCAGGAGTTAGTCTCATTCTAAACATGGAGAACATTTGCAAAACTCCTAACTGGAAATGAGTGTTGAACATCATCAGACTTTGGAGTTATTCATCTCCAGGGTTTTAAGTGAAACCCATCTGTAGCAGTAAATCAAAATTGGATACAAATGGTGGCACTGCAGAAGAAACCTTAGATTGTATGACTGCATTGCACTCACAATGCCTCTGTAGTCTGTCCCCATTTTTAATATTATTAAATTTCCCAGAGATCATCTTAAGTGTGTATTTACTGCTAGTCTGAATTAATAAGCTAGCAATTACTGGCATGCTGTTACAAAACCAATATTCACATATATCTTATGTCCCGGCCTTACACTGATACCTTTAAAAGTTGTATGAGATGTTTTTATTACTACTTGAAATCAAAAGTATTTGTTGTGGTGCACTCATTTTCAATTTTCTACCAATTTTCACGTAACCTGTATGAATTATTAGGAGTCTGCTCCTTTCCATACATTCTCAGTGACTACAGGATGACATCTAGTGGTACTAGAGGGCTTCAGTCTTTGTTTACTTTAAACTGCTAAATTTGCATTTAACACACATTACAGTTTCCAGGATGGGGAACATATAGGAACCATAATTCAAAGTATGAAAATAGCTCTTGAGAAAGAGAAACAAAACAAAATCAAATCAAATCAAATCAATTCGAATCCCATTCAGTCCTGTGCTCTCTGCCTTCTTGTAGAAATGTATAATCTTTTGCCACAAAATCTGTAAAACAGTGATAAAAGCACCTTCCTAAGAATCAGAAGTGAAATTATTTTTTCTAGCTGTGATAAATTTACTAAATGTCTTACTATAATGCACCTTACATATATGCACATGTGTATGTAAGTATATATTTTCAAAAAATCCAAGTCAAGCAACATAACCTTTAACAACATTATAAATTACATCAGGTCTTCTTTCATACTGTGTTTGATATGAGGTCAATATTTGAAAAGCTATTAATCAGTAGATTCCATTTTTCCACTGAATCAAGATTCAAAATTAATTTTCCAACATTTTAATTCTATGAATACTATAATATAAAACTGAATTTAAAAAGAACACTTTCTTACCATCACCTTTGTCACCGTTTTCCAAAAGTTTCTGGTCATTCTACTTTGTTACTAAAAGCAAAATCAAAGAGAAAAGATCAGATACACATCCTGAATGATGTTTTAAAGTGCATAGAAAGTAAAAAGCCTGTTAGCATCCAGAAAGATTTTAAAGGGTGCACTGAAATTTGCAAACAGCATGCTGAATGTTTGCCATCTGGTCTGTATCTCTGGTTAGATTCTAGAAATGTCTTAAAGAGTACTTTGATTCTGTTTGAGTGTGGGATGTACTGTTCACAACAACATTATGCATATTTTTCCCTTACATAATGTCCTGGACACAATGAACAAGGTCAGTACACCCCAGATTTACAAGTAGGAGTGATGGCAGCATGGAATAAATATCTGGCATAATAAACACATTTCTGTTTCTCTCATTAACTATTACCATGGGGCTCTTAAAAATACAAGAAGTATACATAACAATTATGGAAGTGTAAATAACACTGTTCTTAAGAAGAAAAAGGCAAAGGCAAGTTGACATCTTGCTATTAAAAAAAAAAAAAAAGCATAAATTTCAACAAAAAGGCTTTGTAATGCCTTTCACTTGATCTTAGAACAATCACCACTCTGTACTTCATCGCACATATATATGACCTGCAGACTGAGAAAAGAGACCTATGGCATTCACTCATTTGTACCAAATCCAGACATTTGAAGATGTGTATTTATACATATGAAGATATATAATCCCATTTAAATAATTTGTGTTTGGATTTGTCATCAGAATTTAATACATCAAATATTTTAATCAAATGCCATTACCTTTGACAGTTTTTATCACTACATCTGTATATTTTACACACACACACACACACACACACATACATATATATATTTATATAATGTGAAATTACCAACAAGATTCTATTTCCTATACTTTCTCATATCTGAAATATCTGATCTGACATTTTCTACTTGTGATCTCAGTTTCAGACTCAGGTTATTTTTATTTGGTTTGAGACGTTTTATTTCAGGAAAAAAAAAATCTTGCCATCCTCTCGTAAGATTAATTGCAACTCTGCTAAAAATAAGATTCTTTTTTTTTCTTTATCTTGTCTTACATAGGAGACCTGATACTTCTGAAGACGGGTTGCTTTTACAGTGTAAAGCCACTATTTATTATCAAACCATAACCTTCTGAATGATCTCATTTTGCACATGCTTAAGAGGCAAGTGCTTAAAACTGTACCTGCTTGTTAAGAGTTTTGCAGATAGAAGATTCTGTCTGTATAGACTAACCTCCATACTGAGGTCTAGAAGACAGGGTATTTTGGTGAAATTCACCCCTGAAGTGCAGTTAGATGTACTTTAATTCATCATGTCTCGTTTATTTTCTTTTCAGCAGGCGTCACTGGTAGCAATTCTGTTATATGTGGTTAGAAGTGGAAAATGCTTTTATCTTTATTATCTTTATCCTTTTAGCAGCTCCTTAATTTATTGATTTATTATTTATATACTTTTTTCCTAGAATGATAGGTATTCAAAATGAGGTACACTTTAGAACACAAATATATTCTAAAAATGCTTGCTCAAAGAAAGTACTACAGTGCAAGTTCAGTCTAAAATGTCTCAGCACAGGAAACAGTCTAATGCTACAACAGAATTTTAACAGATTTTTTTTTCTTCTCTTTGCAGTGTGCAGTAAATTCAATGAAATTATTACCGGTTTTCTCTGGTACATGAAGCAAATTTTTGTTGTTTATTTTCTAGGTCAAAATTTGGGGGTCCTTTAACAGCTTGTTTGACTTAGACACTTAGCATGTACTAAGTGTTTAAGGTCTTGAGCACGGACTTATCTTGACAAATCTGTAAGCTGGAGCACTATTCCTTTTTCAGTAATATGTACCATAGTGAGGTCTAATTGTAACATAATTTTGGATGGTGTTACTTTGAATTACATAACAAGGTTAAAAGAGACAATAAAGATATGGTTTTTTAAGAAAGATGTTCATTTATGGAACTAAATTTCTACTGATTTAATTAATCTTCACAAATAAATTTTATTTTTAAAGAATACTACTTAGTATTAACACGACTACCAGAAACTGTGAGTTAGAAGTTTTGAAAACAAACTTTAATTAATTAAATCTTTTTCACCTGCCTTTTTAAGTTATAAAAGTTATAAAAGTGGCAATAGCTAATAGTTTGCAGTGGTCAATTGAACAGTGTGTGAGTAGTGAGTAGAAGGGAAAATCCATGATAACATATTGTTTAATTTCATTTCTTGCATTAAAAAGTTACAAATACAATTCCCCAGAACGAGCATTCATTTTGTAACTGAAATTTTTAAAGAAATCCTTTATCATTCAGTATTGACAAGGAAATCAAACTCTAGACCACAACGTATTTTAAGAATTCCCATGTGATGAGTCTGAATATTCTCTTGTAGTTGCTGACTGGTTCTGCTGACGGATTGGGGGGAAAAAAGTCACAGAGTTCAACAGCACTAATCTGCCCCCTTGTGGCAGACTAACAGAATTTGCTAGATTAATAAAATCTGGAGTCCTCCCACTAAAATGTTAATTTAAGAGTTCAGTAGGTGAAATTAGAATCAAGGTCATCTGGCTATCTCAAAGCTTCTTGACGCTTTTGTGAAAATACAGCATGACTAAATACAGCCTGCTAGAAGTCCATCATAACACATCCTCTGAACGCCAGGCATAGAAGAGGTTTGTCACCAAACAGAGATTTACCTCCTGATGCCTTATACCAATTTGTCTACTTTTATCCGAATACTGTGATCCCTTGTGTCACAGAGTTCACTGATATGACAGGGAATTTTACAAGATTTGTAAATTCTTCTGAAGAGTGAAATGTTTGTATATACTTTCATGGTCAGTTCAGCCTATTTTTAAGATAAAGACTGTCAAGATGGGGGATGTTTTGTTGCATGTTACTGGCACAATCTGGACAAGACTAGCTTCACAAAAAAAATATTTTCAGCTGAAATTCATCTGCCTAGAACTATAGTTTTAAAAGCATGATTTGAAAGCGTGGCAAAGTAAATTTTAAAGAGCTTTGCTCTTTTATTACTGTACATATATAGTTTAGAAAGCCAAGAATGCCTAACTATTGACATATTTAGGAGCTGTTCTTCAGCTCACTAATTAGAACACTCCCTCAAAAATTTGAAGGGTCATTCTTCAGTTTCAACTTTACATGGGAATGAAAAATCAAACCAACATAATCCCTTAATTTACTTTGTGAACATCTCGTGGAAGGACAGTCTTCCACTTTACTCTAAAGTACAGACAAGTAGACTATAAATTTTTATGTTTGCCTAAAATTTTGTATTTATATTCTTCAAATGCATAGGTCAGCATTATAAAACATTGCCATAACACATTTTCATGAGTTGAAAAATTTTCATTCCAGAGATGACAAAAGAGAGAAGTCCTAACTAAAATTTATTAAAGGTGCTGCTTCCACAAGTAAAATGATATCTATATGAGGCAGGATAAGAAAGAATTTGGTCTCAGTTCCCTGTTCTCAGGAGATAACAGTCAAGGGAAAATGTCATATAGCTGTTTCCGCAGTAAGTGATGAAGCTAATAAAAAAGGAGAATGATACTGTGGATGCAATGATTATAGATGCAGACTGCATGAGGTGTGGCTGTCACTTGAAATTCCTGAGGAGATTAACACATCATTTTTGTAAAAGCCAATTCTCAGTGGAGAATTTCAGTCTTATTATACCCCAATGAGTCTACATAATATCTTTGCCCACTATAGGACATCTCTTAATCTTAATTAGTCTGATTGCAAGTTTAAAAATAGCTCATTAGTTTCTTGTTATTCACACCAGTGTAATATCAAATTTTTGTTCTTCCTATCTAGAAAGCTGGATGCTCTTTTCTTTAGAGTTGTGTATTCGATCAGCTCACACGCGAGAAAGAATGAATAGCTTTAAAAATTCACCAACTCCAAGGCATCATTCTACCTTTTCTATTTTACTTACAGGCAATGATCTACCCTATTACACAGTCATAATCCTAATCAAGTGAGCAGCAGACTGTGCAGCTGCTCTGCAAAAAAACAGATGGAAGTGTCCTGCAGCTCTGCCTACGTGATTATTTTGGACGGGCCCCCTCTGCCTATGTTCTGTGCTGATCAAGAGATGTGTGAGTGCAGTAAAGGTCGTGCCATGCCAGGGCTAACCAGGCTGCTCGGTGGCACAGTTATTTGGCCAAGCCAGGCCCTGGAGGTGCACTCTCACCCGGCACAGAACACTTGCGGTGTGAGGTTGAATCAGCTTTCAGCACCAGCACAGAAAGACTCTGTCTAATCACAGCCTGACATTTAGGCATATTCTGAACATTAATTAGGGCCTAAAAGCCTTAGGGGACAACCTGTTGTTGCATCAGGAGTACAGAAATATGGCAGAAAATAAACCCCCTTGATTTCCAGCTAGGCCTGGAAGATTAAAGGTGTTTGGGTGTAGCTAAGCTTAATTTATTATTATAACCAAGACTGGTGGTGACAGATTTACTAGATCTACAAAATATAAGTGTATCGTGCTATGTACAAGTGCTCCAGAGTATACTCCCACTCAGTCAGAGACACAAATTTTAACAAAGAGGCATCACTGCTTTGGAGAAGAGAGAGGAACAAGCCCATCAACTTGTCTGCACAGTGATCATACTTTCATCCTCTGGCATGGAGGATTTCAAATGCCAATTTACACTTTTGGGAGAAGTGGAGATGAGACTGTAGTCAAGTATCCTGTCACTGCCATCACAGATGGGAAGGGAGGGGAAGACTATTTATACGTAAAATAGTTACAAAAAGAGATTACAAAAGCTATGGGTCTTGCCCAAGAGTGTACCTGTGACAGGTTAGTATCACTCTCTCTTCCATTGCAGTGATAGGGGTCATTAGGCTTCAGCCTGATAACCTATCAACCCATCAGAAGGTCATCATGCCCACAGTAACCCCTTCATATATCTCATGGCATATTTCATGCCAGTAGGCCTCATCCCTACAGCTGCTCAGAAAAATCAGTGAGGAAAGGAATAAAAATTTAAATTAATCTTGAGACAATTGCAGAGGGCACAGAATCTAACATTATGCAGTATTTTCTTCTTTAAGAGTAGGGATTTATGTGTGATTCAGGAACCCAGATAGCCAGCCTGTATTTTCTGCTAAGTCTGTTAGGATACAATTCACCTACTCAAATAGGGACTCCTACACTACAGAAATCTACATCTGAGCTAGACATCTAGATACTCTTTATAGTAAATGAAAAGAAACAGGAGATTTAAGGAAGCAATTAATCTCATTGTAAAGTAGATGGCTAAATATATCTCACATGAGTCATACCTTAGAAATGCTTCTCTCCGTTAAACGTAAAAGAATGACGGAGCTCTTGCTTAGATGTAGACTACAGTTCTATGTTCATCTAAAAATATGAAAGACGAATCCCATCTGTGCTTTTGTTTCTCTAAGTGAGGGTAATTGTATTTCTTAATTTTTAGGAGAATTTTAAGGCATTAGAAGCTGTGAATAGTTCAAAGACTGACTTCTCAGGGGCCAGCTAGCTATAACAGACACTTATTTCTATAATAGAATAGAATTCTTACTTCTAAGGATAAATATTTTGAGATTACACACAGGTGAGATATTTTCTTCCTTATAATACTTGGCTTCATCCACACATTTTACAAACATCAGTCACTATTATCTGTATTATGCAGCTGTCTCCTAAAACATAGAGAAAGACCAAGTACCGATTTTCTGACTTCACCTTTAATTGCCCAAATAAATTGTCCAGTTCTCCAAAACACTCACTAACTGGTCCTGATGAAGGACTTAAAAGCTTTATTTGGATGTCTTGGTCCTCCCTCATGGATTCTCTTGTTATCTTTTCCCTCCCTCTTCGGGGTCTACTGACTCCTTGCTCCCACCATAGTAAAAGTTGTTGCATTCAATCACTTCTGTCTGAAACTTGAACGAATTACCTCTACCAACTTCTTTCAAGATTTGGTACCAGTGATCAATTTAAAATTGAGCAAGAGTTACTCCCCTGCTGACTGCTGGTTCTCAGCTTTCTTAGTAGTAGTATTCTAAGTGTTAATTTATCTCATGGTGCCAGGCTAACTTACCTTACAGCACTGATACCTCATCGCTGATCTTCAGTGTTTGGATCAATGAGAAAACAACTTATTTAAAAGTTACATCATTGGTACAAACAGAATAGTAATTATTGCACCAGAAGGTCCAGTTAAGAAGTAGGCATGCCTCAGTCACTGATGGTTGATCTCTAGCGAACTAATCCTAACCTCTGCTGAAGAAAGGCATCCACAAACTTTTACCTCTGAAACACAGGTTGCCAGTTTCTGACTTCATCTAAGGAGAAGTGGTGGTTACTGCTTAAACCAAAGAGATCTCTATCAGAAAGCCATCTCATCAGTTCCAAAACAGTTCTCTGGTATCTTACACATTAACACTTCTCATGCCATTATGGCTTGCTAATGTCCTGCAGATGGTACACCTGGAGTGTAAAAGCATCAAGAACATCTTCATGGCCTAAGACAGGCAAATAACGACAATAAAGCTAGCTATCTCTTTGCACTTATCCTTGGTGGTACATCTTCTTACAGGTACATATAAATTATGGGTAATTTAAATTACTCTTTGGTACAGTCTTTGTTTATGGGTTACTACTGTTTTATAGAAATTGAAATACTGCATTTGTTGTTTGCAATACTAGTATCATATACATATCTCAGCCTAAGTGTTGGGAGGCAATATATTTAATTATAGTAATCTAAGTGCTGTGACCAATGATTATAAATATCCTACACGATGAATAACGGTAAGGAAATGTTGATGCTTACGAAGTTCACAACAAATAGCTTGAGCAAAATAAGAACAGTTTGACCAACTGCCTAAGAAAAAAAGGCTTGTGAGTTTTCATTTGAAAATAATGCTTATGTTCACTAGATTTGCAAACTGCTCTCTTCAAGTAACATGGCAACCAGTAACAGTGTCTATATTTAACCATAGCAGTAACTCCAGTCATTAGACAGTCGCAAAAACGTTTTCGCACTCGGCCAAAGATCTTTCCATCTTTCCGCCCCCTTTTCCACCAACGAGGAGCAGCCAGAGAAGAGCAGTGCCAGAACCCTTCTTTGAGGGGTGGCCCCACTTTCCAGCATTTACAGGAAAGCAGTGTTGCGCCCCACTCAGGGCTCTTGTGCCCCTCGAACTGGTGGGCACCAAGGCAGCAGTTGAGGTGATGTTGGGCAGCTGCCAGGAGTGGACATGATCCAGAGCTGCTCCAGAAAATCCCACCAGAAGACTCTCCAAACAGGTGATTTTTGTAAGATGTTTCCTTGTCCTGTTTCAAAATTCACTTTCTCCAGGCAGTTGCTATGAGCCTGTAAGTGACTATGTGTGAAGAAATTAAAAAATATAACCAACATAAAACCCCATAAGAAAACAACACTTTTGCCTGTGGACCCTCAGGGCTATGGAGGTTCTTATCCCAGGATACAGCCAGCTCATGAGCATGGTGTTCCTCACATGCCAGCAGAGGCTGATGGTGGGGTGCTCCTTCCCAGTGAGTTGCTGCAGCTATTCCCGTCTTAGAAGAGGAAATAACGTGCTGTTGGCTGGGGACTTTGTCATGCAGGTTATCGCTATATGGAATGTTTTGAACTGTTTCAACCACGAGGACAAACCAGTCAGGAGGTCAAATATGCCTGTTGCTTCTGCATTTGCCTAAGAGAATTTGCAAGACTGTACTTCCCGGGGTATATGAGGATTTAGATAACTTACCCTGTTCATAGTGTCAGATACCATTTCATCCTGCTCTCCAACATGTAAGTCTTGACTTCTAACAGCAGTCACACACTTGTACACTTCAAATTCTCAAGCTTTTTTCCCCATTATATTTCTACTTGTTGTGTTTTCATCTGAGCTATTTCCTCACTTTGCCTTAACAAACTATGTCTACATGAAAGCTTCTCATTCTGGGCATTCAGATCCCCAGGATCTCATTCATTTGCTTTTCTGTCTGGGTGAAAAAAATCTTACCTTTCTCTCACTACTATCTTCAATGAAGATTTTACAATTAAATGTACTAGTTCCAACGAAGTTTAATCCAGCAGAGCACAGCAGGATTACTGCTTTGTAACATTCCTGTGAGAAAGAGGATATTATTTGAATAGTTCCTCATTACTGTATCTGTGGGGAACTGTTCAATATTTCAGACTGCTACCCACCTTTATTTGCACACATTGTCTCATTGTTGTCTATATATTATTTCAGGAAAGCAGATACTTTAGGGATCTGCCAGTCATCGAATTGTTGAGTGTCAGATTTCTTCAGAGCTAACAGTGGTTAAATGCCAGCAGTATCCACCTGCTTATCTTCTAACAGCCGCCAGAACATTAACCAGGTCTTCTCTGTAGGTCTTTTATACTAAGAAACTGAATATGGAAAGATATATTTCGCAGCCCAACTGAGGAAATGGATGATATTTCTCTTCTGTGTTGCTGGTATTTTTCTAAATGCTATTCCTTGTTTTTCTTCTTGGTATTATCCTTGTTTCAAAATCCTCTCCAAATTAACAGATTGACATCTGGTTTGCCACAGTTTTATATCAGTGCCACAAAGAACACTTCCAATTCCAAACATACATTTCAAGGGTGCAGAAAAATTACCAGGGATCTCCACTTTTCACCTTGATCCAGATTCAACAAAAACTTAGGGTTTGATTACCTTTGAGCAGCAGTGCCTGACCCAGCATCCAGAGTAGAAATCAAAAGTAATGAGTTGGGTGCTGAGGAACCTTTTCCAATGGCTGTAAAATACGTATTTCTATGTTCTCTGAGACAGTCCTGCAACAAAAATGTCACAGCTGAAGAATGTAAAGAGTCAAATTAACGTTAACTGTTTCTGCTGGTTCAAATACATGCATAAATGAAGTAAAGTTTTTCCAACAGTCTTTATATATAAAATCAGGTATTACTGTCTGCATCACTTCAATACTCAAATACAGGTCAAATAAGGTATAATTTGGCTTTCTGCAGTAAATGCAAACCCTGAATAATCAAAGTACTGTTTTGTATCTGCTCAAAAGAGCTGGTCTATGTTGTCTTTATCTAATCCAGAACATACCTCTATTGTCAAGTGATTGTGAAATCATTGATTTAGACATTGGTATCAGTGTAGTCTGGGGAGACTCCTGGATCTAACCCATAAAGACACACTAGGTACTCAGAATTATCTGAAAATCTCACTCCTTTTTGTTGGACAACACAGCTTGGATTTGTCCTACTTGAAGCAACAAATTAGGCAAGGAAGGAATCTTGACTGGTTTCTCTGGGCCCGCTGTATAGTCAGTAGAATAAGACAGGCAGAGGGCACATCACATCTCAGGAGGGCTGAATCATCATTTGGAGATGCTCTTCCACCTCCCTAAATTGTAGAGAAATTGCAAGGTGTATATATAACTTTGGCCCCTTTTTTTAAGAGCTTACGGTTAAATGCAATGATTTCAGGCCCTGAAGTCTGCCCCTTTTGAATTCTCACATGCTTCTATGTAGCTGCCTACTCTGAAATATAATCACCTATAATTGAGGAGTCTCCTTGTATTATTTTTTAAGAAATATCAACAATTTTCTTCCCATAATTATTTAGCCATTATACACAGGGAAATAGATAACTGGGAAACTAAAAACATGCCAAAAATTCACTTGCAGGCAGGGTTTATGTTAATGATGTTGTAATAACGTTGCAAATTACATATTTTTTTTTTCTAGTATTTATATATGTACAGTAGCTCTACAAGCCACAATGATATAACTTCCTTTGAAGACATAGAATTTGACAAAACCTTGTGCAGTTAACTCACCTATTAAACTGATGTTCTATTTATGGAATAATACAGACCATTCTCTAGCAATATGTGGTCACGTAAAAAAAAAGACCCTATCACACAGACACAGGAGGAGACAGAATAAGGTTGCTATGGGAACCTTAGCTCTAAATGGTCTGGCTTTTGTTGGCTTAAGATCTCAAACATTGTGTTGCATTAATTATGTTTTGGTTGAGCTTCTTTGCACCGAGTATGAAATTTGTTTGGCATGCTGTTTTAGTCTTACATGTATGCATGCAACATTTTTAAAAACAGAATTATATGTGTTAGCTAATACATAAGATAAGAATGTGTTTTATTACCAAACTGAGTCATGGCATTGAGGAAAATATTCTCACAAAATAAGGGCAAGATTTTCTTTTTACTCATCTAGCTAAATTTCAGACAACACTATCCTCCATTATTGAATATGGATCACGGATCCTAACAAATTAATATAGCAGAAGCAGCAGTGGGAGGGAACCACAACAAAAGGCAGGAATGAGGTGGCAACTGTGGGAGAAATGGGTTGGAGAAGTCTCTGTTGGAAGCATGGGAGAAATTTTGGTATGGAGAGATTACGTGGAAAGAAGCTGAAAACAGAAACTGAATGAAAGGAAAGAGCCAGAGGAAAGGATTTTAGGGGAGACTGAGGGAAGGGAATAAGGAGCAATGACAGAAGTTGAAGGATTGCATTTAGTGCAGGAGCCACAGGGAGAAAAGCGGATAAAGAGATTCTGAAAACAAAGCTGAGTCTGTCTGTTGGGGAGGAGAAAATGGTAGCTGACAGGTTGCTGTAAAACAAACTAATTAGGACAGTAATATAACTCAAAATACCCCCGAACTATGAAAATCTCATTTATCAATCCTACAAATGAGAATAGATAGTATACATATTGTTCTAAGGCATCTTAAAATTTTCTGCTGTATGAAAACAAAATTTCATGCAACAAAAAACATTCTACAACACTGAATTTCTTCACAGGACATTTCAAGTGTCATGATGATGGTGATTTCAATGATGATTTTCCTCTTGTAAAACTAGTTGTGGGTAATGAATAAGATTTAATTTTCTTTTCTTTAAATTATATTATCTATTCTTAAGAAGATTATATTTAACTTGCTGAATTTTCCCTAGAATGATTACAATCTTTATTCATCTTTATGGGTGGTACAGAGTCTGGAATTTTTATGATGAAAACTGATACAGAACTTTAAAAACTTTTCTATGCTGAAAACCAATACATTTAACTTCTATACTACCAGGCAGCAAACAGGACAGACATTAATAATAGGTCAGCTCCACTTTAAATGTCCTCATATGGTAACTATAATTTAAACAGTCTGTTAAAAGTTTCACATCGTTTTAGCAACCATAGACCCTAGGTCAAAGTACATACATCTTCAAACTGATGGAAATTGCTTAGTTTTTCTATCTTTATTTTGTTTGAAAATAAAGAAAACAGTGCTTTTGATCTAGGTAATTTACATACAAATTTACAGAGTTCCATATATTAAAGTAAGCAAATTTAATTACAAGTTACAGGGTTTTCTCAAAAAGAAATAGAGATTAATGTCTCCATAATATGAAAAGGAACATTATCTTTTTTCTGAGCATTAAACAGTCTTAAGGAATATGCTTACATATGTTCACAATATGTTTGCAAGCTGATGTGGACCTCAGGCTCCTAGAAAAGACAAATAACTACTGAAGCAACTCTCAAGCATTTTTAGCACAAAAAGGACAATAACACCAAACACAGCATAAACCACTCCTGTAAAAGTCTGCAGGCCAGTCACATAACAGTTATGCTCACAGTAGTTAAGATCCCCTTAGCTTTTGACAAAACCTACAGCAATACCACTGATATTTTAATGTGAATGACTGTGCTACTATAGGGGGCTCCAAGAATTTGTGACAGGACTCATAGTGGCAACAGCCATTCCCTGACTCCAACTATCTCTCAGCTTCCTGGCCTCTGACTTTTAACAGCTACATCTCCTTGAAAAAGAACAAGACCGAATGGTACCCATTAGGAATAATACACCAATGGCAACCAGATTCATCTTGTTTTTATACATGCAGCTAATGATAAAGATTATACACGCCTGGAACGAATCAAAGACAGACACATGATGACTGACATCGCCACTTACCAAAGAGCATAAAGACTTGGAGAATCTTTAAAGTTAAAACAAATGCTTGTGATAGGCCACTTTACAAATTGGTACAGCTTGTTAACAAATACCACAGATCTCACAAGTCACTGTGAGTTAGAACATCCCCTCCCCCTAAGATGTCCTTATACAGTATAACTTTGGGCACAGAAGGTAACTCTTTAATTTCTTTAACCTCCTCTGTCTCAGGGCTCATATTGCTTACATCAATGAAGGTTCTCTACAGACTCCATCAGGGCCACACTCTATGCCGCAAATACTTCCTACATCTTATTTCACATGGTTTATACAGGGGCTAATTGAGTTTTCTGTATAATTCTGGAGAAAACTTCATCTTGTCTGAGCTTTCCAAGCACACCTTCTGGCATTTGACAATTAATGCACGTATAACAGCATTTCATGTGGACTGGTGCTGTTAGGATGTAACTCCATTAAAGAATGTAAATGAAATCTTCAGAAATAGCAGTGGACATCCACATCCTTCTAACAGAGGGAAATAATGTCTCAGAAGGCCATTCTCATCTTAAGGAAAAAGACTGAGAAGATCAAAGCACTCTGGACTTCTACATAGATATGAATGTCTTCTTACAGATCTCTGGGACTTGTATTCCAGTCTCCTGAGAATCACTGAAAAGCTCTGATGTCACGCTACAGCTTGTCATTGGAATAGCTGGCATCCAGGATCAACAGGGAGAGAAAGCAGGTGATACTGGCTCCAGTAAGAGATTAACCACTGTTGTTTATGACTTCTTAAAACTGAACCAGGAAATAGGCTGGAAAAATGCACCCTCAGTGCGCTTCCCTGACAGTCTGAGAGAGGCACTGGATCCTACTCAGGCTTATCCTACACAGGTTTATCCTGGCTGTAATTCTACTATTATTTTCACTGCCAGACCACAAGCGCTGCAAACACCTAACAATGGGTTAAGGACAGGATTAGAATTAAAAGAAATTACCTAAACCAACAAGACGATATGCAACGAAGAAATGTAGAAAATCAGACACTTTGGATGGAGAAATCTAAATAAGTAATACAAATTGAGATACAGCTGCTAGGGAACAACACTAGAGAAAAGGACTGAGGATTTATACTGGATTACAGATTGACCATGATCTGTGGTTTTGCTGAAAAATATTTTAGGATATATTGAAGGAATTGCAGTAAGTCAGAAGTAGAAGACAGTCACTGCACTTTATTCAGTTTTGGAGAGAGCTACATTAGTACTGCATTCTGTTTTGAATGCCCCACCTTTAAATACAGACAAGTTAAAGAGACTCCAGAGACATTAAAATAATAAATGAAAGAAGACTGAAGGACCTGTAGAAGAGAAAAGGCTGAGATACACAACAGCAATCTCACAGTATAGAAGGTTACTAAAAATTGCACAGTGAATTCTAACTGAAGAAGAAGAAACCTGTTTCTAGAAAAGGTTTTTTAGGTTAATATGGACACCCCTCCACACTCCCCCCATTCTAGTATAGAATCTGTGGAGACTGAAGATCAGTCTTAAACTGAGACTTTTAGGGGCATATACTAGTGACATTTTAAGTCACTACTCTAGGCAGAAGGAAAAATGAAATTATCCCTTTACCTCTTTCAAATCCTGTATTATGTGGATTCTATTATTTGCAGCATGGTTACTGCTATGTATGCTTTAACTGCCTCCACTTCCCAGATGAGACAGAGCACACCGCAGGGCTTAACCAGTACAGTGCACTGACAGGATCACATCCACCTTCATAGTCCAGATCTCAGATCTCCTATGTGCATCAAGAAAGAGGTTTCAGAAGTTCTTCTGATTAAAAGGGGACTTTGCAAGGAACAAACCTGGTGTCTTTGCCAGCAGCACGAGCAGTAGGGGAGTAAGCCATGCAAATTGAGAACAGGGAGGATGCTGTGATTTTTTTACCTCTGCTTTCATTATGATTGCTACAAACCCATGGGTCATATTCATAGGTACAGAAATTTGACCCTTTGCTTTGGAATGTATTTTTGCTTGTACGTGTAGAGGTTAACATTTGCCATTTTATGAGCCCTTAGTGTAGTATATTTTCAAAAACACGATTCCTAATAGATATAAAAGTTTCCCATTTGAAACACGTAACAACTTTTGCTAAAAGATTGCCTTAATTGCTTTGGAGCACAAATATTCTTAAAGCTCTAGACAAACAAGCATTTAATGGAACAGATAGGAAGGGAAAAGGTGATTCTCCTCCAAGAGGTGTGAAGCTGCTGAAACAGTACCAATTAGATATTTTCTGTTTATTATATGCATTTGTTTAAGTAAGCTTTCACTAGTAATATAAAGTTCTTAAACCTAATGGTTATTGACAAAGGATCTCCAAAGATTTCAGCTACAAAACAGTTTCTCTTTCTAATGGGAAAGACACCATTTTAAAGAAAGGCCATCTGCAAGTTCTTTTAGCTGGCAATTAAGAACCTGTATTTCTCTCCATGTGTGATTGTGAGAATGACTTCTGTGTAACTTCATACAAAAGGAGTTTCAGTATCTATTAAAAGTGTTTAAACATACTTTGGAAGTTGACATAAGACATATTTCCCATTGATTTGAAAAGCAAGAGATTAGAGACAGGATCTGACCCTGTGCATAAATGCATAGTATGTTTTGTACGCTGGATGTTTTTGGATGCCTGACATGCCTTAAGTAACAGTCTGAGTCTTGCTGTGCTTTTATTATTTATGCTTAACTTTTATTGCAGTAAAAATTTATATTATTTTATTTTCCTCATTACATAGTCTTTGATTTTAGCATTTTGTGCTTTAGATATATTTTTTGTATGTTTTTTGTTAGTAGATGAAAGAGTATTGCGGTTCTGCCAGACTATTTATGATGACAAATGAAACATTTTCTATTTTTCCTTCTTTAAATCAGTTAGAACTTCTGCTCTTATCGGTAAAATAATGAAGGAGTTATACTGAAAGACAAAGAAAAAATTTATGCTGTTGCCTAATCTGAAAGTTGGAATGCAAACAATAAATATAGTTCATCAGTCTGTAAGCAAAAACATATTTCCCTTAGAGCATCACCATAAAAATGCTAGAGAGAAATAAAAGTTTATTTCAGATTAACAATAGGGTTGCTACAGGAAGCTTATAGAAAATATGATAAAGTGAGTTAGACATTTTGAATACACACTGGAAAGCATATTCTATGTATCTTAAATCTAATATATTTTTCTTGAACCTTTTATATGCTCCCCTTTTAACACTTAGAAAACTATCAACATCTTAGTTTTTTGTTAAAGATCAATCTTTGCCTCGAAGATTTAATGTACATTTACCCTATGTACATCACTAGGGAATAATTAAAATATATAAGATTATCCCCTATTTTTCCGATAGAATATTTTATATTTGATTTATAACTGGCTATTTCTTCTATAACATCATTTCACGCATATATTTGAAATCATTCTCCGTTATACCATTTTATTTTTCCTCATCATCATAATTATTCTTCTATTTAGGAGAGGCAAATGATGTAATGGTTCAGGACTGTGCAACAAATTCTCTAAGTTTTTTTTCTTTATAAAAAATTACCTCCCAAATACAGGGCCCAACCCTGCAAAAAGAAATTTTTATTTCCAAAAGTAGTATCTAATGCTATGTTATGGATAACAATGCTGACATATCCCTCAATCATTCTTTCATACCTATAAATCTCACTTCGATGTTTAATTAGTCGTTATGTTTTTTAGCCCAACACATTGCTTTATCTCACTGTCCAGTAACAGAACTTGCAGATTTAAAGCAAAACTGTTTCTCTTTGAACAGTTCTAATGCAATAATGACCAAATGCAAAAGATACTTAAACAAGAGCCAGAGGAATGAATAATAGCCATTTTAAAGTTCAAAATGTTTATAACAGTAGCAGAAAATCTAATAGGTATTTGTTTATTATGGTTACTTTCCAACAGCACAATGCTGAGTTTTGAGGTAAGTTGATCAGATTCAAAAAAAAAGGTCTCCTTCAAGGAAGGAATTAAGAAAACAATTTAGACAAAGTCCCAATGATCTTAAGCAGCTCTTATTTATTTACTACCTACTTGACAATCTATCTTTGATACCACAATTAAACAAAAAACCTTTTCCACATCCTGATGTATCATTGCAAGCCCTAGCACACAGATGAACGGAACTTTTACCTTTGGGAATATTCCTGAAGAGCTACCTACAGTATGTCAGCTTTCCTGGAATAATATGAGGTAGAAAACCCCTAAAATTAAAGCAATAACTTTAATAACAAGAACAAGATATTGCAGTGCAAGAAATAAATCTGATTTTGCAGACAAAAAAACTAGGCAGCAGGTCACACAGACAGCAACAAAACAGTTACGTTTTTAAAACTGAGAACACAAACTGTGTTTCATTAATATGTTCAAGGAACATTTCTAACAACAATGGAAAACAGTGAAAATTAACTTCACCTCAGAACCCTTACTTCCTGAAAGACGGGACTGTTAAAGAAAAGTTATTTATAGTCTATAGAACAGGTTCATGGGTTGTAAATAACAAAAAAATACTCAAGGTGCCTGTAAATTCTCTTAAATGTCTATATACAGTTTATATACCAGTAAAGAAAACTAAGTAATGTACACTACCACAGAAGCTGCAAAACTGCAATCTCAATTCCATTTTATTCCTTACGTAAGGAACTAATGTTTCTAGGGAATAGCTACCCCCATTTCATTGGCTAATCTTACAAAAATATAGAGGAAATAAGAAGTAACTGGAAAGAATCGAAATATAAAGAAAAAAAAAATACTTTTCAGTTTCTGTGAAGTATTTTCAGTACTGAATCATCTAAGCTACATTCATTAATAATGACTTTTTCATTGTGGGAAGGAAAAAAATCAGATTTCTAAGGTGAGACAAAAATTCTTCATCATTGCCTAATGAAGTAATCAGCTTTCCACCCAACACAGACCTGTGCCAACAGAGCTGCGCACAGGCAAGTGTTTGTAAATTCTGGATCTTACACTGTGGCCTGTGATTGCCAACCACCCACAGTGGGACTGGTCAACTTCTAGGGGATGCTAAAGGCCAGGAAGCAATGACCTGATGCATGTCATCCCTGGGCTCTTATTCTGTGAACATAATTAAATTTTTCCTTCAGAAGAGAAAGAAAACTCAGTCAATTCTGTATGATTTTCCTCAGCAGGAAGGAAAATACTAATTTTCTCTTTCTCATTGTTCATTCCATTACTTCTTATACATGAAGAAAATCCTCTGGTTCCAAGCAAAGTTAAGAGGATCTGAAAAGATTTTATAAGACTTGAGTGCTCTCAGTATTGCATTCCCTCAAAAATACTTCATACTCAAATGAAAAAAAAAACCACTCTAAGGCTGGGAAAAGACTACTAATAAAAGTTTAATTAGTAAGAGTTTTGACTACATTCTATCCTCTCGCATCCTTAAAGACCTTCAAAATAAAGGAAAAAAGAACAGTGCAATGAGATGTGATTTTGGGCAGCTCTTTTCCATAAAAAGCGTATGTTAAATTATCTATCAAAAACTCTAAAATCAATCATTCATCTAGATTAACACTGATAGTGTATTCCCTTATCCTTTCTACTTTAAAAGGGTATTTTAATCCATACTGCACCTCAGTTCACTAAAACTCTGAAGCTGTATTTGATACCTTAATCAGTAAGTCCACTACTGTGCATCAAACATTTATTCAAATAATTCATAATCATAACTCCTAATCCTTAGTTTTTAAAAAATTGTGTAGAATTGTGTAGACCTGGAGCAGTCTAGTCTCCACTGTCAGTTAGAATTTCTTTTTGTGGAGTATGCTGTAACCTCGGCAGTAAACCCTCAAACTGGACAACGTCCTTCTGAGATACAATAGGGTGTTTTTGAAAATTAGATTCTAAATTTCCTTTTTTTTTTTTTTTTAACTATTAGGTTTCTATTGAACATATGATTTTCTGGTTTCTCTGTAATTAGCTGGGACCGATTTCTCCTAATTGTTTCTTGTTAATGTCATTACTAATGAAACAAGGATATTTTGTGATCTCTCTTTCAGGAAGCCTTTTTTTTCTAAGGAGATTTTGAAGACTGAGATTCATACGTTTGCCAGCACTGTTCCAGCTTTTGGGATTCTTTCTCACTGCTTGCTAGCTCTGGTGGTGTGACGTAGCACTTGGGGAGCGGTCTCACATCTGCTGTCGTCTTCCAGACCACTTTTTGCCTCTCGATTGCATAAAAACTGAGCACTCTAAAAATTATTTTGAACACACTTGGTTTATGAATACGGTTGGTATCAACACAGTACATTCGGGAGCAAAAATACCAAATTTAGAAGACTTAAAGGAAAACAATTTTCCTCTTTCTAGCCTTTAATCTTCATTGCACTAGGCGCTTTAACTTACCTAATTTAGGACTTCAGTCTACAGGCTCTTCAGTTCAAGCATTTTTGGAAGCTCACTTTTCAGGGATTAGTAATGTTAGGAACTAAGTACCTTAGACATTAAAATTCCCCAATTCTGCAGCAAAGTGGGGAGAAGGGGGAGTCAAAAGAATCCCAGATTAAAGAACCTGATGAAGAAAGGAGTATCTGGCTTTCCCTAGCTGTAGACTGTCATAAACTATCTTCTAGTTTTTAAAGGATGCATGTTTTTTGTATTTCGGCTACACGGGAAAGCTTTTTAAAACGTAAAACCTTACATGCTAAAAGTCAAATGTACCTGAGGCCATGACTTGCAATTTCACTTTAGTTGGCTTGGCAACGCTGTACATTTTGCAAAATCCAACTTTTGGATTTAAATATGCCGTGATCAGGCCACAAAAGATTTAAAGATTTGATAGAAATCTTTGAATCTTACGAAAACTTTTTCCCCGAGCTTGAGCGAGGTGAGAGGCCGGAGGGCCCCAGCGCTTCGCAATGGACTCCCGCACTCCTCTAACTTCATTCATCTTATCCGAGCCACCTCCTCGTCTCCCAGAAGCTGCTGCCTCCAGGCTGATCGAGGAGGGAGCGGGAGAGCCCGAGGTATTGCGAGGCGCAGCGCTGCTGCGGCCATTTTATCGTCCCGGGGCCGAGGAAGCCGGCGGTCCCCGCGGCGGGAGCGGCGCAGCTCCGGGCGGGAGAGCCTCAGGTCCGGGCAGGAAAGCGCCGTTCACGGAGGAGGGGGCGGCCGCGCGTCGCGCTCCGTCCCCTCGCCCTCCCTGCGTTCTCGGAGGCGCGTGCGGCGAAGTCCGGCCAGGCCCGCCTGCCCCA
>VZRV01008490.1:1427126-1511113 GCA_013398115.1 Falcunculus frontatus | reverse complement strand
GATGGCCGGTGGCGGCGGCGGCGGCTGCAGAGACAGCTTGTTTCTGGAAGGTGCGTGCATGGCTGCGAGGGGAAAATGTGGCCCCTGAGCTGCGTTTCCCTTCTGGCCACCAGTCAAGGGGCACGGCACAAACTGGGGAATGGGGGAGGTGGGCGTGTGAGTTCATATGGGGTGGGGGTAATGGGTCCCCTTTGGGTGCGACGACAATGAGAGGTGGCTTCGTGGTGGGGGAAGGGTGGGTGCCGTGGTTAGGTCTGGTGAAAAGAGACCTGCTTGTGAGGGAGGGCTTAGTGAGGGCGATTTGGTTCTTTTATTTTTTTTTTTTTTTTCCTTTCTTTTACTGTTCCGAGGCGTTGGGAGTGCGGTGTTTCTTTCTTTTGTCGGGGCAGCGCCGAGAGCAGCCCGGGCTTGGTGCAGCGGCAGGACTCAGTCGTGGCTCGGCGCGCCGTGGGCTGGGGGCGCCGGGCAGGGTTAGCGCTGGGTGAGAGGGGAGGCTGGGGCTGCATTGCCCTGCCCTCAGTCCGCTCCCAGGCCCTGGCCTAGCCCGTATTCTTTGGCCCCACCGTAAGATGAGTCTTCGCCTCCTCCTAAAAGGCTCCTTTAAAGGTTTGGGACTGCGTTCAATTTTGGGAGGGGGATAATGCTTATAATTGTGGTAGGAAGGTGATGATGAACCTTATTACCTGTATTTGAAAGAAACCTTTTACTTTTATACAGCCCTGACTTTTTTTTTTTTTTTTAAATACGGGTTTGGTGTTTTAAGGTGGTTTTTTTTCACTATAAAGCTCTTAATTATAATGCAAAAAGCCTTCTGATATTGGAATATTTTTAAACTGTTGAGCCTTTACAGTTTCATTGATATATCAAAAAATCTACTACTGTAGTCTTGCAAAATTGCTATAAGCACATGTCCTGACGGCATAGGCCAGCAGTCTGCAAAATTCTGCCAAATTACCATGATGATAACAAAGAAAAATTAATGAAATTATGTACTACTCATAAGCAGAGTTTTTCAAGTCAGGGATAAGTTTAGCATTGGAGATCTGCAGTACCTGTATTGCACAGAACATAACCTCTTGCAGATTTTCTCTTGCTGCAGGATGTTGGATATTGGCTTTTTATTACTAGGTGTTCTGGAATAGATGTACTGTGCGAACAAAATACTGCTTGTTGTTTTGAATAATTAATCTGGAATTCTGATGTTCAGAAACTCTGGTTAATAACAGCTGTCATGTTACCTCCTTTGTACCTTTAAAGGATTTGGTGATGAAATGCAGACACTCCATTTTTTTCCTGAACTCTCCACAGCCTAAGTGAGTTTTGTGCAGACAGCTAAAAGTGTCAAGGTGATGACTAGTCACTGTCTTCTGTGTCCACCTTGAGTACTTACTGGCTGGACAGGTGGCTAAGAAAAGACGGATTTCATATGCAATACCCACGCTTTTTTTGCTTACAAATTCCCTTTCCAACAGCAGGAGCAACACAACACTGGATAGCATCTCCATTAGAACCTTCAGTGTTCCATGATGGGTGAACTGAGTTACCAGCTGGTTTTGTATTTCCCCGTTGTTTGGGGACACGTTCATTTTAGGACTGATGATATGGTAGAAACCCTAAGAGTGTGCAGCCACATGTGAAGAAAATCTAGTGTAGATGGTGGTGACAAAAATTTAGGAGGGTGGCCCAAGTCCAAATGGGACAGTCATACTGAGGCAAGTTTAGTAAGAGCTGGTAAAATCTGTACTGATTTGAAGCAAAGGGGAAAGGCTTTCAGATGTTATTTGATAGGTACTTACTAGAGATGTTTATAGAAAAAAGTAGAGGCATAGAATGTCTATAAATACATGTATATATACACATGAGTTTTTCTGCAATCTGGAAAGGTAGCATATTATATCAACCTAAAGATGTTAGAACCACCATTATCCAAAGACTAGACAGGCGCGAGAATGCCAGATTTGTGAAACAAGTATAATGGGGACAAAAAAAGGGATGAAAGTGTGTAGACTAGGAAATATGGCAACTTCTATTGCTAGATGATGGTTATTAATACATGAGTCTGAAGCTGTATTTATAATTTGTCTGAGGGTGTATATTTCATGGAAGCCTTTGAAGGCTGTGTAAGCAACAGCCAAAAATTGTTTACTTGATGGTTTTGGAAGCGTTTTCTTAAAGACTAGCAAAAGGGAGGGCCAGGACTCCTCTGTCCATCCGTGCCTTAAATGTGCACAATAGAAGAAGTCTGGGCGAAATGGATATTAGATCTATCACCAGTTAAAGTCCTTCTAAGGGACACTGTGCTGGTTCGATTTGTACCTTCATACATGTGTGCGTGTGTACATACATGTACACAGACATTTCTGGTGCTGTCATGCTTATGTTGACTGTCAGACTTAAGATAAATATACAGTTAAGTGAAATCAATTGCTTTTCAGTATGATAGTTGTTCAGAATTTTGGTTTTGGTTCCACATGTCCAGTGAGATACTGCTTTTCTTTCATTTAGTGTAACAGATGTTACTGTGAAGAAATATGTCTGTCATTCTACTGTAAAAGTGCTTCCTCTTAATATTTTTATTATTTTATTCTGCAGTAAAAACCAAATGGTCTTTTTGGAAGGGTGTTCCTTGAATGATTGATTTGTTGCCTTTCTGTTAATACCATTCTTGAACATAGTGATTCGTACTAGTGCATGTTTTTCGTCCAGTTCTGTGTCTCTAATGTGCATAATTTTTTATTCTGCATTGTATAGACTGTTGAATGGAAATGTGAAAAAGATCCCTAGGACACATTTGTTATCATACTGAAGCAGTGCTAATAGTGATCACATATACATGGATATGCAGGGCCTACATGATTATTTCACTTGAAGTGGCAGGACTGTCAGAAGTGTGGAAAGTGCTCTATTTTTGTTATTTAATCTACATGCAAATGAAATTAGTAAAACTGTTCTGAATTTGCTTTTTTACAGTGATGTTTCAAAGTTATGGGCGGAATATGCAGAAATTCACGCTAACAAAGTAGTTCTCTTACATGGGAATTCTTTCCTGATGTGGAGGAGGAGAAGTTTAGTAATTCGAGATTTCTGTCTGGAAAAGTTCCTGTGGTTTTTTTAATTGACAGTCACACTTAAAATAAAAAAAAAAAAAAGATAAGCAAATTCATTTGGATTTAAAGTCGGAGGCATGTTAAACATGTGGGAACGGAGAGTACTGTTGATCATTACCCTGGAGAAAAATTGTGAGAACTCTCGTTTTCTGCCTCCTTCACTATTACTGAATTGCAAGGAAATTGTAATTTCTCTTTTGCAACACAAAATTTAAAGTTTGCCTATGTTTATACAATATATAATAGGTAAACTTTAAAATATTTTCCAGAAGAAGGGAGAAATGTATTATTCTTTCCTATTTTCTTGTTTCAGCCTCCTGTTGATTACAGTAGTGATACTGAGAACCAGTATTGAATTTTCTTTTTGAGGGTTTCCTTTCTAAGGAGTGTTGCCAGTCCCTAGCTTCAGAGCTGTTGAGGTATTTCAGTGCACTCGTGACAGGAATTTGCTCAGTCTTCATTCCTTTTCTTGGCTACAGGTTTCCTAATAACAATATAGAAAACTATCTGGACCACCTGTTAGCAGCAGCAGTATAAACTTCATGGTTGTCTGCCAGAGGACTCCAGAAGACTGCTTTGTTCTTTCAGTTCACATATAAAGAATTGTCTTCACCAAAGCAAGAGTTGTAGACTTACATATTTTCTTAAAGGTAGCTGAGATTCTGGGGTGGTACAGAAACGTGCAGCTTTTGTGTTTTAGTGTAGAGTTACAGATTTACCTTTTGAAGTGGTGGTCAGCCCCTCCTCTCTCTTTTTTTGTTTCTGTTTTTAATCATACTGAGAAATCTCTGGCTGGAGTAATACAAATTAGGGGGGTAGAGTGGAGTTTATATTCAGGTAGAACACTTGAAACTGCTCTATCTGCCAGACTTTTCTACCTGCAAGACTCTTCTCCTTATTTTTCTCTTAATAGTGAAATGTAATTATTAATTGTTGTAATTGTCTCTAATCAGTCTCTGGTGCTTTGTTTGTGATCTAATGAAGATTGTGATTAGCTTGAAAATGTGGGGAAGTGTTGTTTCAGGTATCATTGGTCTTCTGTGTCTATCCGAACTTCTGCTTTATCCGGTTGAATTCTTCTTTGGTTTGCATCTGTCTCATCAATGTCCAGACAGGTTCTGTTTCTTCTGTTTTTCTTGGGAGTGGTTTTTTTATGAGAAAGTGCGAAGTTTGTGACTCTTCCATGTCTTGTTCATATATCCCAGTCCTTTGACCTGTTCAGAATTTTTTTCCACCACTGCACATGTATCTTCTTAGACTTGAAGAATGTTCAGCTGTCCTTTCCAGTGGTTTTGAGAATAGGAAACCTTCTTACTGACTTCAATAACAGGTTATTTTCTGTGAAAGAAACTCATTTGTTGAGAACTATTTCTCAACAAAGTCAAATTGAAAACATTTCTTACTGTCTTATTTTTTATACATGTCAGACTAACTTGGGTGACGGGTGGCATGAAATATTAAGAAAGACAGGGTGCTTCTTAAAGCATGTAGAAAGCTACTAAAAATAAACCTAATTTATCTATTACTGCTCTATAATGTATGTTGAAATATACCTGGGTTTTGGGCAAAAAGGACAAATGTGCTTTTTCTCTAAAATAAAGGCTGTGCTCCAGTCCTCTTCTACATCATCACCTTCTTAATTTTGAGACATAGGATTCTAGGAGCCCAGGCTTGTTCTGAGCTTTCTGAAGTGTAAAGGATGTGTGTGCTATTTTCTGGTTTTCATTGTGGAGGCACTTATTATTTGGTATTTTTTCCTAAGCAACTACTACTGTATTACGTTTTCACAAAATGGGACGTAGAAGCTTCTGGTATAAGAGTAACTGTCTTGTTTGGGATGCCTCATTTATTATTTTCTGGCACTTGGATTTGGCAGTAAAGCACTACTCTTTCTTCAGAAAAAGTACAGAATTTCTAGTGGTTTTTAGTGGCAAAAAAAAAATTAATGGTAATGTTCCTAAAAGAGAACAGTTACACTCTTACATTCTTCTTTATGTAAATATAAATTAAAAAGTAATAGTAATAACAAAAGTAGTAACATTAAAATGTGATTTGATAGCAAACGTTAAACCAACAGTTAGCAGAAGTCATGCCTGCACAGATACGAGCCTGTTTAGATATTTCAGTCTTTTCCTTCTTGTTTTATGTACAAGGATAAAACACAATAGATTATTTATTCTGATGGTTTCAGCAGCAACTTTGGCTTTTATTACTGTTGTTTCTGGAAGACTGTGCATGGATTTTGGTGCAGTGTCAGACTTCACCTAGTCTATAGTTTTAGCTTTGTCTTGTAATTGATGTAACTGAGGAGCATCAAGGTGTTTTGTGTTGTAGCAGATCCCGTAATGTGAGACTAACCACCAAACTTGCCACTTTTAAATATTGCTTTGTAAGAATATGGAGGTTTTTTGAGTCACCTCATAATTTTGCCTCCTTCCTTCCCAGTTATAGGATCACCTATTTCCAACCCCCCTGCCATAGGCTGGGATGCCTTCCACTAGACCAGATTGCTCAAAGCCCCATCTAACCTGGCCTTGAACACTTCCAGAGTTGGTGCATCCGCAACCCCCTTGGGCAACCTGTTCCAGTGCCTCACCACCCTCAGTGTTCTTGGCTGGTGCTTTGGTACAAGTAACAAACACCGTAGCATAGTTTTTATTTTTCCAGAACTTAAACCCTTTTATTTACAGAGGTGTAAGGATCTTACAGGTACAAATATAGAAGTTCCATGAAACTTGCTCACTCCGTTAAGCAGAGAAGTCAAAATTAGTGTCCCTAGAAGTGAAGGTTTCTGTGTTGCCTGAGCATGGTTCAGTTTGCTGCTCACTGGTGTTAGTTCCTTCAGTGGCTGAGCAGTCAAGGGTCAGGGAAGTGAGAGGACTTGGGGCACAAGACAGCATATGCCTTCATCTGTGTGTGTTGCAAAGAAAGGAGTGGAAGAGTGTGCAGGATATCTTGAGATGCTGCAGGAGGCTGAGAAAACAAATAGAAATGGAGCTGCTGTTGTGGAGGATATTGTGGAGATAGCAGGAACAAATTCTGGTTTTGGGGAAAAAGGACAAATTTTTCTCTTAACTTGGTTGTTCTAAAAGGCACTTGCATTGGGGGTGAGAGGAGCACATTTGTTAAGTTCCTTTCTTTTGGTCCGTGTTTTGGCACTTACTTGGTTTCAGTTTGGAGGATTTTTTAAGGTACGGTTATTTTTACATAAGTTAAAATCTGTCTAATGCTCTGTACTTACTTTCTATGAAGAAAATTAAAGCGTTAGTAAAATATTACTGTTCTTATTCATGATCTAGAATTAAATTTGTTGGCAGCTTTATCTTACACATTTAATTTTTAAAAGCATGTGTTTGTAACTTCCTGTTTCTGTGTTCAGCAGCCTAGCGTGCCTAATATTTTCAGGTTAAGCTGACCTTAAGCTGTAATGAAGTCAAAATTGGTATCTGAATGTCATGTTAGTGGGTGCGACTCCATTTTGGAAGCAGAGCTGCGTGTACTCTCCACTACCCTGGTGACTTACCACTTGCTTGCCAAAGAGATTGAACTTGATCTGTTCTGTCTTGCCAGGCTGGCACTTTGCCAAACCTCTGTTGAATTTGCTCATTGGGGGGTAACTGGTAGATGCAGGACAATGGCTTGGATTAGGGGGAACGTACAGCCTCTACATGTGAGAATAGGACATTCCTTCTTTCATCTCTGCCTGGTGATCTATTAAATCAGGCTAAGGTGTAATACTTAACTTAAACTTTGTAGTAGGTATTTTAGTGTAAAAGCAGCCTTATTTTGCCCAAGGAAACGCAATTATTTTAAATAGCAGGTTATCTTTTGCGAAGAACAACGTTATAGCGAAGGCCGGAGACTGGAGGGAATAAATTAACAGGCTGTGGTTATTCTTCCCGGGTTGGTCAGCAGACCTGTAAAAAGTGTTTGTTAACAGACAAGGGCTGTAAGCACTGCATGAGGCAAGGAAATGTTTCTCCATGTGTGTCCCAGCAATTCCTATGAAAGAAGAATTTGGAGTGAAAGACTTTGGGGTATCTTTCTCTGAGTTAATCTTGAGTGATTATAGATGAAGAACAGTGATGATGCAGAAATTCTGTGTTAAGCCCTCCTGGCTTTCTGTTTGTTTGTTTTCAGACCATATGAGCTGGAGCAAAGTCTCCCTGCTCATATCTCCCTGAGATTTTGTTTATTTTTATTGTAAGACTTGCCACAACAATGTTTTAGGAATGGAAAATACCGATAGTATTCTGGTGGTGTGGTAAAACATATTACTATATGACATGATTAATAATACGTAATCTTAGAAATTTATGTCTATAAGAAACAGCTGCAAAATATTTGTTATTTTTATGAGCATGTTTTTATTCAATGCCATACAATTGTTTCATTTGTACTAAAATTCATTCTACTGATGTATTTTTATTAATGTCATGGGTTGTAATGTTGTATTTGTTTGACATGTCCAATTTTTATGGCTCATTTAGAAAAATATGAATATCCTGCTGATGACAGAATTTAATACGACAGTCTAACAGAAAGATTATTCAAGAGCCCATTAGATGAGAATTTGAACTATGCAGTAGACATTAGGTTTCTTATTTACAATTGCCTTTGTAAGTTCTGAGGCTCACTTCTAGAAACATTTACTAGACTTGGTTGTAATTTTATTTCTACCAAGGCTTACTGCTTAAGAGACAATTTAAGGATCCTTTACATTTGGGAGTAAACTTTCAAAAGTGAACTTCAGGCCTACTCTGGTCCAGGTTGTTGTGATTGCATATACCTCTCACTGGGACAGTAAAACTTTTATGGAGATTTAATAGTTCTGCCATTAGACAAATACATTATAGCTGAATCTCTACTTGATAAATACTACAAAAAACTACCTATCTGTCATTATAAAGTAAAATGTTGTCATGTAGCAAAGCCCATGTTATATGGAAAAGGCACTGCTCATTAGGTGGAAAAAAGACTCTGTGCCCTATGATAGAAAGAACTTATAGATCAAGGTAAGCAGGAGTTTTGTGTTTGGATGGATGCAGCTGAAACTCATCTCTGGTTGCAGGATGGTCACTTAACAAGTTTGATGTTTTGCTTTAGATGTCTTTTGAATGCTGTTTCTTGAAAAGTAGTTTTATAACTAGGTTCAATTAGCAAGCTGGCATGTGTTATTTTATTAAAAATAAGTCGATTGACAGCACTTCACTTTTGCTGGTTTTATGAGTAATTACTGAGAAAATGTTTGTTTTTCATGGGATGTTTAAGTGATTTTTTGGCTTTTTAAAAAAAGCCTGCTTGGTGGATGTTAGTATATTGTGACATAGTTAGCAGTTGTCAGCATTCCTTAAACTCATTGTTGTTAGGTCTGGAGAAGTTTGGTACTTCCATTACAGAGACTACAGTGCTCTTAATGCAGTACTGTAGTTGCTTTATTTCATACCTTGATGCATTGACAATTGCTAATTGCAAAGGGATTAGGAGTATATAGTGTATCTAGTCTGAGCAGAAGGCTGTTGCCTATATTTGTGTTGCATTTCTCTGGTTTTTTTTAAACAGACATAATGTACATAGATTTTAACTGTATGTGCATTTGCAGAGTCATAGCAAGACCTTGTATGTGGGGCTGTACTGTATGGCCACACAAGGAATTATGCCAGCAATTGACAACACAGCCAGGCCCACTGCTGGGTGCTGCTCAGAGGGACAGAGATGCTGCCCCTCCCAGAGACAGGGCTCACAGCTGTGCTGGAGTAAACACTGGCACTTCACTGGCTTCATGGCAAGTTGGCTGAAAGAACTGAATTGACAGAAAACTAATCCTTGGGGTGGGAAGAAGTTGGTGGAGCTAGTCTATTACTTTTCATCCATATCAGAAATCCAATTCAGCTGACTGCTGCCTTGTATGGGTATGAAAGCTTGCCAGTGTCTCTGAGAACAGGAGAAAACCCCGGGTATTTAGCCTTTACAGAAAGGCAAATGCAAATATTTTACTTACCACTCACTTTAACTAACTCTTTCATCATCCTTTCCCTACTCAATTTTTTTCTGAAATGTACTTTTTTCATGTGACCAAATTTTTGAGGTTTTTAAATTGAGGTTGTTGATCATTTTCTTTGTATGCTTTTTTTGCTGTCCATTTCATGTGAATTTTGAACAATTGGCAACATCATGCTTTTTTTCTGCTTTAATTACATTTAGAGTTTCTTCTTACAGAAGAAACATTTCTTGTGGAAGTGTTCAAGGCCAGTCTGGATGGGATTCTGAGCAACCTGGTTTGGTTGAAGATCTGCCCCCTGCTCATGGTGGCTGGGCTGGAACTAGATGATCTTTTAGGTCCCTTCCAACAAAAACCATTCTATGAGTCTGTAATTCTTCTGTCCTGCAGATGCAAGTTAAGTTCTTGCAGAGATTGTGGAACCTTTCTGGACTTTTAATTTCTGTATGTTTTTATAAAGGGGATAGTATCTGACATCATTGATGAAACTTTACAGGGTGAATCCAGAAGTATTAAATAGTACAAATTGTTTTTTTCTTCTTCCTTTTGGTATGCAGCTACAGTGCTTTATTTCAACCTGATGTTCCAATTACTGCAGCAAACGTGGAAACCTTCTCAAAGTGTCAGTTGCCTAATTTCCAGGTAGTTTTGCTAGGTTAGTAATCTTACTCTGTATATAACTGCCTTTCAGCACTTTCTAAAAATAGATTGCTGTTTGTTTAGTGCTGCTGTATTCTCAGTTGCACAAGCTTAGGTTTTATATGAAGATGGATCCCATGGTGCATAATGAAGTGTGCAAATTGCATGCAGAATATACTGTAAGGTTTCCTGCTGTGTTTTGCTCATCTTCTAAAACTGTTCCAGTGTTCAGAATTTGAGATCATATGTGATTAACGTCACATACTGATTTGCCACAGAAATTATATTCTGGAATTCTCGTTCAGCTGTCATCTTCCTTGAAATGGCTTGTTAGCTTTATATATTTTTTTCAGATTTTGAGAGTCAGTTGGCAGTTCAGAAATTGTTCTTAGCCTAACCTCACCTTTTATTGCTTATTTTTATCTATAAAATAGGAAGATACTTCTCTTAGACGTACCTTTCCTATAAAAACAACAAAACTTTCTTCCTAATTTCTGAGTTTTTGATATATATCCAGTCTAGCAGTAGAGTTCTCAGGTAAGTAAGGAATTCATAATGCTGGAGATGAAAAAATTACTTTTCTGTTTATTTGTTTCTTCTTTTTTCCCTGTTTATTGTTGGTTCCTGCTTTTGATGTTATTCAAATTATTTTACTTGTGTGGAAAATTTGAGTGTGTGTCAAACTTACTCAGAGAGGGAAAAGAAGAAAAGTGACTGAGGTACTTCTTTTAGAAAGTTTTTGTGATGGAGGTGCAGTTACCTTAGGGGATGCTTTGTACCTATGAATAGTCACTGGTTTTACTTGACAGCTGGTTGGAATCAGATGGGTTGGAACATCCTGTTCAAGGCCCAGTTAGAGCAGGTTGCTCAGGGATTTGTCCAGTCTCTGTTACCTCTCAGGTCAATCTGGTCCACTCTTGAGCACACACATGGTATAGAATAAGTTCTGTTTTTAGCAAACTAGCCTGTAGTTCACCAGATCATCCTTGTTGCCCTTCTTGAAGTGCAATGATGTTTTTGCAGTCTTTGGGTGCAACTAGCTTTAGTGTTCCTTAATCACATCTTCCTTGCCAGTGGGTCATACTACATTCACACAGATTCTGCTGATAGAGTTGAGGAGCAGCTGTGAGCTCAGAAGAGAGAACTTAGCAGTGAAATCTGGGATGACAAAAAAATAAAGCTCAAGTTCTCTTTTTTTTTTTTTTCGTGTCTTTTGTCCCTAGGTTCCTGTCTCCTTGAGCAGAAAATGCCCACAGTTTTCTGTAGCATTACTTTTGCTGCTGGTGTAAAGAAAGAAGGCCTCTTGAAGTACTTCTGCATTGTTTTCTGATGCTGTCATAAGGGCAGCATCCTTGGGTGGAGTGGATACCTCTACACCTCTGTTGAGAAAATCAGTAGAAAAGGTGAAGAAGGATTAGTTGTCCATTGTGTGGTTATCATTGCTGTCTTACCAGAAGAACTTTCAAAAGCATCACAAAGAAAAATTTTAACATACTTCAAAGCTCTGTCCTCTTGTCCTTCTCCATTACTCCTTGTTAATACTTTAAAAATGTTAAACAGTTCAGCAAATGATCAAACTTAAACAGTTCTGTTTTCTTCAGTCCTGTCATCAGTGCAATATCCTGCAATGTAAGCAGCCCAATATGCATGCAAGCCCTGAAAAAAAAAACCCCAGTCATTTACTAGAATATGCAGATGATTTCCATCTTTGAAGTACAGAACTTTCCTAAACGCTTTTGCTTTTCAGGAGCATAAACACTTTTGTCCAGGAGTGAATGCTCTGTATTTATCATTGGTTTTCTGTTGACATCAAGTTCTTGAAAGGATGTGGGGGTTTATGTCAGCCACCTGAGAAACTGAATTCCCTTCACATGCAGAGGAATGTCCATGCTTGCTATCCAGTACACTGGTATCATAGAACTTCTCTGTTGAGCTCTCTGCTCCACGTAATATCTCGGCTGCTATCAGGTTATGATTACTGCCTGTTGTTGGAGATGCTTTGACAGGTTTTTTTGTCTCTGCAGCTAATTTAGGGAGTGGAAAGTTAAAGCGTTTTTTAAGCACTAGATCTTTAGATCTATCTCTATAAATGTAGATTAGGCTACAATTCCATGGAAATTTTTTTGGTATCCGTAGTACTTATAATAGTTTCAGTTTCTGGATGGACCTTACCGCTGCTGTGCTGTCACAGCTGCACTGTGTTAGTGTGGTTGAACAGGAGGAGGGAACTCATAACAGTTGAAAAATAATGTTTCCCCTTCCCTGCTTCTCAAGAGGTTCTTACCCAATTTAGTTTCCTTCCCCAGCTTTTTTGTCAGTGCTGACATGTGCAGGGTGCAGGACAGGAGCAAGAATCTGCAGCTCTTAAGGAAGAGTGGGGGCCTGTAAAACTGTACATGTAGTGCTGCTTCAGAATGTGAAAATGCAGCCTCACTGTGATTACACAGTTGATACAGTAGAGCTGATGGTATCAAAGCTGGAAGATAAAAAGCTGTTTTGCATAGAAGCCTGTCTGGAAGAATAATGAAGCAATGGGGAAAGTAAACCAAAAAATATTTCTGTGTCAGAGTTTTATGAGTACTTGTATTCTCTTAACAATATATCTGATGACTCTAAATGAGCAACAGATTAGAAAGCTTAGAAGCATTCTTTTTCATTTATTTAAATATGAGTCTGGATGAAGGCAATGATTCTGAGTACATTTAAATTAATTTACATTTTCTGTGTGAGCACTGCAGTATCTGGTAAGTTGGTTGCAGTTGTGATGGTGTAAGCATTTGTAAGATGAGGCTCGCTCTTTACCAGCAACTGGGGAAAAAGAATGTAAACTTCAAGTCTTCCTGAAAAAGCTTCTGGGTCCTGAACCAAACCTTTGTTTGATTTAGATTTTGTGTTTAGGTTGGTTCTTGTACACACTGAAATAGATGAGATCTCAGCAGATGAAAGACTTATAAAAGTTTCTATGTGTGCAATAGAAACATTAAAGTCTCTGCTGTTGTATTCTGAGGGCTGGTAGGGAGTTATTCTGGCAACCCAGTGATGCATATCATAAAGTTACTTTCCTAGAAAAGTTGATCTTTGTATGGACAGTAAATGCATCTGGCTTCTTTGGTGAGTTGACCTTATAGAATCATACAACGATTCGGTGTGAAAGTGATCTTAAAGAGCATCTAGTTCCACCCCCTTTTCTGTGGACAGGGATACCGTTCACTAGATCAGGTTGCTCAGGGCCCCATCCAGCCTGGCCTTGAACACTTCCTGGGGTGGGGCATCCACAGCCTCTCTGGACAACCTGTTCCAGTGCCTCACCACCCTCCCAGCAAAGTATTTCTTCATAGTATATCTAATCCAAACCTGCCTTCTTTCAGTTTAAAACCATTGCCCCTTGTCCTGTCACTGTCTGTCCGTATAAAAAATCCCTCTCCCTCCTTTTTATAAGACACTTAAGGTACTGCAAGACTGCGGTAAAATCTTTCCAAAGCTGCCTCTTCTTCGTGCTGAACAATTGCGGCTCTCTCAGCCTGTCTGCATAGGAGAGGTGCTCTCACCCTCTGATCATCTTTGTGGCCCTCCTCTGGACCCACTCCAACAGATCCACGTCTTTCTTGTGTTGAGGACCTCAGAGCAGGATGCAGCACTCCAGCTGGGGTCTGACTAGGACAGAGTAGAGGAGCAGAGTCACCTCCCTCGACTTGCTGGCCACTCAGCTTTTTATGTAGCCCAGGATACAGTTGGCCTTCTGGGCTACCAGTGAACACTGTTGGCTCATATCCAGCTTTTCATCCATGAGAACACCCAAGTATTCTCCAGGGGGCTTCTCTCAGTGACTTTGTCTCCCCGTCTGCACTCATATCCGGGATTGCCTTTGTCTCCCCGTCTGCACTCATATCCGGGATTGCCCCAACTCAGGTTCCGAATTTAAATCTTCGTACAAAATAAGTCAGCAGCTTAGCCTGTGTAACAGATAATTTGTTATCCCCTTAAAAAAATTGAAAATCCTGTATAGAACCAAATACAAAGTGGTTGTTCAGATCAAGTAACTCAGGTGAACACTAGCTAACATGACGGTATACTTCTAGATTTACGTTTTTATTAGGACCAAGAGTGCTAGAGAGAGTGAAAATTGATCCAGAGTTGAGTGAGCAGAACTGAAATACTAGGAGATTTTCCATGGATGGCTGCACTGATCAGTAGCAGTGGACAAACTGTCCAATACAGAAATGCTTGATTTAAAAAAGGACTACAGAAAATACTAAGAAACTTTTTGAAAAAGAAAGAAAAAATGCAGCTCTAACGTAAAATACTTGTAGCCAGCTTGGGAGTTATTTAAAGATACTGTATAGGAGGCATGCTGCTTGTTTAAGTAGATTTCAAAAGGCCTTCCGAATGCTGGCCTGGCTAAACAGCAGGGTGAGATATAATATCTGAAATAAAACATCATAGTTCTTGAATTGGATCTTTTATCTGAATAATGAAAACAGAGAATAATAAAAAAGCTGGTGGATTTAACCTGTAATTATAATGAGGTGGGGAAAAATTGATTAGTAACTCCCAACAGACATGAAAACAATTGTTAAATTTTTCTTCAAACTCAGCAGGAAAGTTTGATGAGTATCTGGAGGACCAGTAGACAACCCAGTTGTAAAAGGTGGCTTTGGAGTATATAAAGTCATAGCTGAATAATGGAATTGCTTGCACTCACTTTGGCAACACTTAGAGAGCTCTTCATGCCAGAATGTTTCTTAATAAGGAATGTGACAGAGTGTACAGCTCAAAATGAAACATCAGTGGAAGAAATTGCAGTACATTGAGCAAACTGTGAACAAGGCAGGATTGATCAAATGGCATTCATCCAAGTGTTGTAAAAGGAACTGGGGGATAAAGGAGCTAATGACTGTAGTGTGTTGCTTGTGGTTAGCATCATCTTTTTGCTACAGGTAAGGAGGGTAGCTAGCATGATATCAGCATTTTAAAAAGGCAGTGGAGGTATTAGAGGAATTTCACATCAGTGAGCTTTGTGACCATGCAACGTGAATTCATGGAAATTATAATGGAGACCAGAATTGATTTCATTGTTCCCTCTGTAAAGTCATTTACCAAAGGCTTTGGGAAAAGGCTAAATTACTTCTGAATAAAGTGGAAAATTTTGTAAGAGACAATTGGGAAAAGATGGAAAGTGGGCAAGAAGAGTTTGTTTTATTAATAGAGGTAACCAGTTGAATTGCACAAGGATGTGTTAACATTGGTGCACAGTTACAAGAAAAAGGGTATGATAGCCAGGTGACAAAGTCTGTAGATGTTTAACTTTACCTGGGTTAGTATAATGGCTAGCTATTTAAAGAAAATTGTAAATGCTCAGGTTTTGAGTTATGTGGGTTGAAATCATACATAAAATTCTGTGTAGGTAAATGTCAAGTAATCTAAGCAAATGAGAAGTGAAAAAAGAGCATTTTTGTAGGTAATGATTTGCTCTGAAGTGGTTCTTAACCAGTCATGAGTGAAAAATGGAATTATCGAGTACCTAAAGATCAATGCAGTTCTCTGTAGCAGTGAAAACAGCAAATCCAGCGTAAAGATTTACTAGGAAAGGAACAAAAACCAAAACAAAAACAACATTCTGCTTCTGTAGAAATTCATGGGATGTATGCATTTTGAGTATTCCTTGTAGTGTGTGTATCCTCATCTCAGAAGGGGTACAGCAGACTAGAAGAGGTTCAAAGAGAAGCATCAAGAGGGATTTAAAGGCGTGAAACAGCTTTCATGTGAGGAAAAATTAAGCTGACTCTGTTTTTGTTTTTCTGCCTGGGTAAGGAAGACCATGAAAGAACACAACAGGAATCTATGCAATCATGAGGGAATAGGGAAGGGTTACTTATTACTGTCGTCCAGAGTACATGGACTGGAGACGTAGAGTAGCAAGAGCAAAAGGTGCCCAACTGAAACAGAATCAACAAAAGGAGATACTCATGTAATTAAGCTGAGGTACTTTCACCTACAAGATGCTGTTGATTGTATAAAGCAGGCTTGATTAAAAAGCAAGCAGGGAGAAGAAAAAGGTAGGAAAAGCTGTTAAACACGAAAATATATGTTTAACATATTTACCCATGGCTCAGGAAGCCTGCAGTAGATGCAAGTAGTTGGAAGCAGAGATTGAATATGCAATAAATATTTCTGTGTGCAACGTTTATACTTTCTCCTAGAGATAAGTTGTTGGCTGTGATTTTCTTACTCTTTTCTATCACAGTATGTGAGTTTCATTCATTATTTCTAAATGCATTTCCAACAATGTAAAGAAAAATGTAGTAAGGGAAAACATTTAAATTATACCAAAATCAAAGCAGCTGTATACTTCGTCATACAGAATTTGTGTGAGACAGCTCTTAGTTGCAGTAGTTAGGGCCCAGGGGGATCGATGCCTTGCTTTAATGAGTGCTGCCTCCATTCTCTGGAACACCTTCACTTAAGAATACTCCATGCCATTATATTATATGAAAAATCTCCATAGTGGTGGATATTGTAGTTGAGAGATCTGAGATTTTATGTCGTATGACAGAAAGTTAAGGTTTTGTACTTAGTTGATGCTAACACTGAAATTTCAATTTGCATTGTATGTTAATTCAGGTCAGTGTCAGATGTTAAATTAAAAATCATCATATTATGTTGAAATTGTACTTGGGACAGTTCAGAACTGTTGTTTTTATATGGAAAAAATCAATATATGTTTGGTTATTAGTCATGTAAATAATACATTTTAGGACCCTTTCTGGCATATAGTTCATATCAGAGAAAGTACCCTTAAGTTTATGGGTATCAGTAAAACAGTTGAAAACAGTTATTATGCTACTTCAAGTCACAGTTTTTAACAGCTTGCTAACTTACTGCATTAATAAGATGTTGACAGATACTTTTATTTATTTAGGGAAATACTAATCACAACTGCGTTGATGAACTTAACTGATCAAATGATAGTTAAACATTGACATCAATAAAACAAATACTGGGGAAAAATACATGCATCTGGTTTACTCCTCTAGTTTGTTTTGATTAATAACTCAGCTTGAAACCAAGACTTATCTTAACTTGTTCTCATTTCAGCTTTGGATAGATCACAGTCCAAGAGAGATGGAGGTTTTAAAAGTAATTGGAGCTTTGATCATGCAGAAGAAAGTGAAGGAGATGCAGAGAAAGAGTAAGGATGCTTTTATCTAGGCTATTGAAAGTATAAATGTATATTTATAATTAAATACTTCTTTTTTGTAATTTATGAATAAGAAACAATATATAATACCTTAAACTTTCAGTGATTAAGAAAAATTACTTCAAATAAGTTATTATTTTAAATAGCGTTGCCTAAATAGTAGTTAATTATAATGTAAGTTTTATTGTGAACATGGGGCTCACAACACCAGGCACAATACATTTCACAAGAGCTGCAGTTGTCTTTGGAGCTTCTGTGTAAGTCTAAGGAACACAGACGAGAAGTATGTGAACATGCAGAATAAGGAAGTTGATAGGTAGGGTATCCAAGCAGCTTCAGCTTTTCCTTTAATGTAGTATTTGACAGGTATCGTTAAAGTACTTCGGTAGCTTTAGGCCTTCATCAAGTTAAACTGATCTTAGAGATTGTAGGTTTTTCTTCCTTTGTGTTTATTTCACTGAATGGAGTTAAGGCTGCTTTTTTCCCCTCATAATTTATTCCTTTACTTGGTATGTTTGGATTTTGGCTAAAACTTAAATCCCATGTGTGTGGTTTGAATGCATACTTTGTCCTTGTGACATTTTATTGTAACTAATATGTTTTCTCGATATTAACGTACTTATTTCCAAAATGACTAATGAATTGTTGGAAGAACAACAAGTGTCACGCACAAAGAATTCATGTCTGTTTGTTGTTCTTAGATATTTTGAGAGTAGGACCTGCAAATTTAAAAAGCATGCTGTGGTTCTCTAGTAAGAAGACACTGAATCCTGTGATTAGGTACAAAAATAATTAATATATAAATTTGTATAATGTAATATTCTGCCCAATACTATGCGTTGGAAGGGAGGTAGACATAACCACACAGGCTGCAGCAGCAGGCTATGCTGTAATCTTAATAAAACATTAAGAAATGTGAAGTTTTACTATTAAAAAATGAGTTCAGGAGTTCATTAAAGTGTGAGGTAAGCATTAAGAGCTCTTGTCAAAACAGAACTGTATCAGAAGTTAAAAGCACTTTTTAAAGGGTTCACAAACTAAGAGTATTTTAGTTTTATAAAATTAAGGTCGTGTTGTTCCTTAGCAACTTTACATCCATTCGTAGTGCACACAAATATGTTTTAAGTATGAGGGCAGTACATACCACACAGTTACTCTTTCCATTTTACTCACCTTCAGAAATAAGTCACTTTTGAAAGCATAGCAGCTTTTTTTCCTTCTCATAATTTACTGCTGTTTTCCATCAGTCTCCAGCTGATGTTGACTTAAGAACATAGAATGAAAAATGTGTAGAGTAATGATGCTAAAGAAAAAGTTAGAAAAATTATTATGAAACATGTGCTTTATGTAATTATATCTGATTTTAAGATTGTGTGTCTGGGTGATATTTCATTCTTTTCAAATATTCTCTACAATAAGCAGTTTTCCCATAGCCAGAATTGAATTTTTATTGCCTACTTAGATAATTTTTGATTTACTTTTCTATCTGTGAATTATGCAGAATCTTATCTGGAAGTACAGATAAAAGAGTAGTTGAAAATTGATTTAAACCAGATATCTTGTCTTTTTTAGTTACCCATTGTCTAATACCATTTGAGACAATTTCTTATTCCCTCCAAACAGCTACATGTTTTAAGCTGCCCACATATTTACTTTTGGTAACACCTGGGTTTGTTTGTCTTAAAGACATAGTGAGCTTTGAGCATTTTGAAATAATTTGTGTTTTTTGCTTTTCTAATGCATTTTTTATTTCATGTAACAAAACATTGACTGAAAGGAATCTTTAGAAAACAAATAACAGTAAATTTTCCTTATTTTTTTTTACATTTCCTTTACCCTTAGTAGAACATTTCAAAGATTAGCAGCTTCAAATCATATAATTGTTCCAGCATAAAGCTTTGTGTCCCTCCCACTATTTTGAGTATGTTGTCCAGTAAGTAGGTGTTCTCTGTGGTGTGCTGATGCTGGCTACAACGTTTGACTCTTACATGGTTTCTTTGTGGAGAGAGCTGTAAGTCTGAAGCAAGCAGCTGGTTGCATCTCATGCTTGTTGTGGAGGTACTGGTGTTACAGTGCCTGACTTTATCACAGCTTTTTGCCCTCTTCATGGCAGATACACAGTAAGTTTGTTTTGAGCCAGCCTGGGAATAACATCCCAGCACTTAAAGGATTGGCTGTATTCTTGTATTACCCCATGAAAGCTGTGCTAATGATGTTGGTCAGCGCTGGATGTCTGCTTGGATTATCTTTTCTTCAGTGAGATGAACGCGAAGTATGTGGTTAATGACCTCCTACCACAGCAATTTTTAGAAGAGGTAGATTATTTTAAAAGATGGGTGTCATTTAACTTACTCGGGAAGTAGATGAGGTGAGTCATAATGGTTAAGGTATCAAATAATGAACACAAAAAGACAAAAAAATATTTGTAAACTGGAGAAGGTTTGGAAAAATTAATGATCACCCAACACTATATAAATTTAAAATGGTGCTAGAGTTGATACTCAGCATGGAACTAGAGTTATGGAAATTATGAATGGTAATTAACAAATATCTTACCCCAGAGTAAACACTTACAGATAATATTCAGTCCACATGAAAGAGTAAAATTAACATTTTTTATGTTCTAAAAGATTTGATCTACTCAGGATGGTAGCAAGTGGCGTGAGACTTTCCTTGCTTTGTAATTGGAGACCCCATAGGAAGTCTACCCTTTTATGTAGGACAATAGAAAAAAAGACCAGTTGGTCAGTTGAGCACACTGAAACCTGTGCAGTCCACCACAGAATAAATGGTGGAAATTAAGCTGATCTTGTGTAGCAGAAGATATGAAAGGATGGCACACTTCAGCAAATATGGCCAAATTAATATATTCAAGTGATTCATGAAATTAACATCTTATAAGATGCTTTCTGGTGTTACAGATGATTCTCTTGAAGTGTCTTGCATAATTTGTATTTACTTCCTTTGTAATATCTGTGTCAATGTTTTTGAAATATATCAGTATGCTCCACTGGTTTTCTAAATGGATGGGCCCAGTTTTCTCTTGGCTGTCATACTGTTTTCTTAATAGTCTAGACTTCTGCCTTCCGCTGAGACTTGTTCAATAGTAGCCCTACAAAAAAAATGAATACAAATAAATGGGTCTAATTTATTTGCATTATGGTGTCCTTACTTAACTACCATTTTCTTTCAAAAAGCTTTTTGTCCCTTCCATTTAGGGGAATAAACCTCTTTTTTCCTTGTATTGACAAATGGAAAAGCATTGTACTGTGTTATATATTTATGTTGAGCTTTTTTCCACTGCTTATAAAATTTGTATTACTTTGTCAAAAAATCGTCCCTTAGTTATATAGATGTTTTATACTTCTTTTGTTAGCCTGTTAGTAGGGCACTGTAGCCTTTAAATTGATGAAAACGTTTTAAATTAAGGCTATTTTTAATGGAATGGCACTGTGAATGAGTTAAATAATACTACTACTTCTCTTGTGCCTCTGATACTAAGTGTGTTGCCTACCACCATGTAATTTAAAACAAAGAATGTACACAGTGTGCTGTTGAGGGCAAATACATCAAGCTACTGGTTTTATCTGTAATAGCTTTCAGAAGGAAATTCCAATTACCTTTGAAATGTGACTGGATCAGTTGGTAGTTGATAGAAATGTGTTTGCAGCTTCTTAGAGTGTAACCTCAATGGTCAGCAGAGGCTTAAAGTTTGGGTTGCTTGTAGATAGTAGTGAAAACATAGCCTGTTAATCTGACCTGTCTAACTATTGCATAGTTCTTAATGTTTTAAAACATTAAACAAATGGCAAGTGATTAGAGGTAAGTAAACAGAAATTTTTGTTTTCTTGTTCAGTGCCTAAGTTTGAATTTGTAATTATGAACTCCCCTTTGTAAAGAACTCTGTTTAGGTAAATTACTTATATTTTTTCCCCTTAATTTTAGTAGACTTAACATTCATTTGTTATAAAATTTTAAGGAATGTATTAAAAAGTTAGAATATTGTTCCCATGTGAAAATAACCAGGAACCCCGTGTTCCCTGGTTAAAAGTGACAGAGTGTGGAGGCATCCTCCCAGCAAGACAACTGAGGTTTCATTTCAGGGATGTTAAAAATGTTACCGAGTGGTATGTTGGGGGAGTGGTATAGTGTTTGTTTTGGGTTGGTTTGGGTTTTTTCGTGCCTGTATAAATTGCATCTTTGAAGCAGGCAACTGGAAGCATGTGATACATGAGCAAATAGACATTGCTCGGTTGCTATGTATTCTGCTCTCTGAAAAAACAGCCTTTCTGGTTCTGATACATATACTTCGCATTCCTTCATATCTAAAAGTATTGGTTCATTTAAAACTTCCAATTTGCTAGTATCTCTATAGTCATATTGCATGATAAGAGTTACTCTTGTTCATTTTGATTTAAGCATTGGCTCAGTGTTTTGGTTGTTTGCAGTGTGTTACTGCTCTTACCTCCCCCCTCAAATGCCCTTTGTTAAAATGGTTGCAGTATTGCAGCATGTTGAAATCCTAAAAGTATGACTACAGTACAAAGGTGTTTTGAAAATAGTCATCATTTTTGTGTGAACTGAAGCTAAAGAATGAAAACATTTCTAGAGGTGAAATGATCTGACTAGGGCAGCACAGTAGGCAAATGCCAGAGCCGCAGGTACTGTAGGTTGCTGTTCATGTCTGTGCTGCAGGGTTTTGTTTATTTTTTAGAATGTGGAAAATTTCCGAAATCGTTTAACTCTGTGTCTACTGATGAATGTTTGAGAAGGCTCAGTGAGCCTCCCTTGAAAGGATAATTTTTTCTGAAAGAAAATTTTAAAAAATCTTTTAGGATTTAAAAATTTTAATATCCATGTGTAGTCTGTACAGAAATACAACTCTTTGGCTTTTGTTTGAAATTAGTGATGAATCTACTACACTGTTTATTTTATCATTGAGAACCTAGAATTGTGGTGGTCTGTAAATGACAGTAAAATACAACAGTGCCACCGGCTATGTGTTCACATTTACATGATTCTTCCTGTTTCAGAATCAACTGTGTGCACAATCTTATCTCCTGAAGTTTCAGAGTCTGTAGATTTCACCCAATGTTTTTATTTTATTTTTATTTGCTCTAAGGATATCTATATTGCATAAAATGGAAGAATAAATTGTAACAAGGGAAATCTTGTGCGTGGAAAAAGTCGTTAGGAACTTGAGAGAGGGGTCACTGAGTGATTGCTTTATAAATGAAGAGCTAAAGTCACTATATGTATTGCAGCCAGCATGTCATACTGACACGGCTGAGAAATGTTTGTTTCTCTTGCGTAGCTCTTCCCTTTAAACACCTGGCATAACTGCTTTTATTTTAAGTAATTTCTTCCTGAATGATCTTGATGAAAACTTTTCAAACCATGCAATTGCAAGTTGGCTGAAAGTCATATTGTTTTGTTGTAGCCAGCATAGGAGTAACCTTATCAGGATGGCTGAAAAGGTATTATCTGCAGGTTGCTTCTCCTGGAAGCAAGAATGTGTTAGCCTAATCTAGCTGCTGTCAGTAGGAAATGTGTGATTGGGGTTTCAGTTTAAATACTTTAGATTACTTGAGGATAATTGCCTATTACTGAAAAGAACGTTTTTAGAGTATTATGGAGTGGCTTTCTTTTTTTTATCTTCTTCCCCATTCTAGTGGTTGAGGATTACAGACATTGAAAGTACTAAAGAAACACATTTTAATAAGCAGTAGAACCAAACTGAATATGTTATTTTTAGGAAGACATACTTTGGTAGTAATTGCTGTGGTGTAAAATGTAGTCACATTAAGTTCTTCTCCTAAAGCACTATGAATTTTGCAATTTTAAACTGCATACTTGAACGCTGATAGGCATAAACAAACTAAGATCATGTTTTATAGGTTAATGAAGTTTTGGACTCAATTTATGCAGAGAGTACAGAATCTTTATAGTGTCAGTAATATTGTTGTAACCATATTGAAGGTTCAGTAGCATTGTCTATTTTGAATTAATCATTTTAGTTTTGCTTTTTGCAAAATAATTTGATGTGCACTCTAAGTTCAGGTTCACATAATGTCTCTGATCACTGTGTTGCTCATTTTATGTTCCTGTTGCTTTACGCATATTTATGTAATGTGTGTATGATGCATTTAAATGTAGAGAGGGAAGGGGAAAAAAAACCCTTTTGCATTTAAAATGTTTTGTGGATGCTCTGTTGGATTACAATGTATGTGCTTTTCTCTCCCACACCTGTCTAGCGAGGCAAATCTGCTCAGTTTAGATGACAGTGATGGGCCTTTCAGTCCCAATGAAGAAAAAAAGGTAAATAATCTATGTATCTCATGATGAAAATGTGTCTTTAAAGCTTTTTAGGTTCTTAAACCGTACTGCATATCCATAGAAATGAAAGTTTCTGTGGTGTTTTAGGAACATAGACTCAAGCTATCTGCCTGCCCTTCAAGTTTTTGTTCCTCTCTTGATTTGTATAGTATTCTGAAAATATGGGCATGAATAACTAATTTTGAGTTTAGACAATTATCGTAAATACTGTACTAAATATAAAATGTGTGTTTTATTTTGTTTAGTAACAAATCCTAGTGAGTAAAGGTGTAGACAGTGTATATTTTCCATGAAATTTGGTATAAAAGCAGTTCGAAAATGAAGCCAAAGTAATATTTATATTAATATTTTGCATTAATTTTCTCCTTCTGACTTCTACACAATTATACAGTTATTTTAATATATATTAATTCTGTTGCGACAGTCAGTTCGTTGTCGACCTGGAACTATCGGCACCAGCAGCGATGCCATAAAAGCATATGCAAGGCGAGGCAAAGCTGGAAGCTTCAAACTTTTCAAAGGGAACGCAATAGGCCTCAACATGATGGGAAATAGCAAGAAACTGAGGTAATACATTTAATTTATGTTTCCTTGCCTACTTGATCATTGATATAAATCAACACATGATAAACAACTTCTGGTGCATTTACATTGTCTGCTGTACATTTTAAGAAGCTATGCTCTGCTGTGCTTCTGAGTAAAGAGGGACAGCTAGATTGTTAAGGTCTTTCCTCTTGCAAAATGTTTAACACCACATTTGTAAAGTACCAGAAAACTGTTAAAATTCACTGTTAAAATGCATTTAGAGCATTCACATAATTTGTTAGTACCTTACCCGTGTTGCCTTCATGTATTATTGTTTCCTCTATACAGTGATAGCAGATAGGAAAATATTTTTTGCATCCCCATCCAGATTCACTTCTTTCCATGACTTTGAATTGCCAAGGTTAGCTCAGGATGCATTTTCTGTTTTTCTTACTGCAAGATATAATTTGATTTTGGATTCACAGACTTTTCCTTAAGGGATTCAGCAAATAGCCGTACTTGTATAGGATAGCTTGAGATTGTCACTTGCATTTAGAGCTGACAGGAAGTGTCTTCAAGCATTCTTGCTTGTTACTACTGTCCCTAGCTTGTAAGAGACTGATTATTTAGTATATAATAAAAAGTGATATGTTCACCTAACTTTCTCATGGAGTGTTTCATATTGCTAAAGTGCACTCAGTTTGGTAACATTTGCAGGAAGGAAAAGTTCATAAGATACCCAGCTATAGATGGGCTAGTTATCAAATATCCAGCGTATATGTAGCTGCATGAGGGATGTCCTTGTCCTCATTTGTGGTGGGTTATCACCATCTGTAAACTAAACTCCACATAAGCCACTTCCCTTCTCCTTGCCCCCTCCAGTAAGAGAGAGACAAAGATAGAGAATATGGGTTGAGATAACCATTTACTGAAAGCAAACAGCAGTGGAGTAAGAAGTGCACAGTGACAGCAGCAATATGAATAACAAAAGCTTGAAAAAATAGAGAAAGGTGCTTTATGCACAAAAGGTGTTTGCCACTTTGACTTAGTTCCGTGTGACTGCTGGGAGAAAGACAAGATGGTGGGCACTCCCCGCAGCTGGCTCTCTCCATGCCTGAGCCAATGGAAAATAATGACAGGTAATGGAAAACAATGCCGGACAAAACCCTGGAAATGAGATCATCTGTGTTGTGCTGCACCGCTGCTCCACTGCACCAGGCTTGGTTCAGGCTCAGTTCTGCTGCTGCTTTGGACCACTCCCCTGTGCTCAGTTCTGCACGGCTCTGATGCTTCTTCAGAGCCTCATCTCAGAGCTGTATTCACCACTTTTCACAACCACATCCTGGAGTCACATCTCTGAGGAATGGGATGGTGGTGAGTGGCAGCAGCAGAGGATGGGGTCTGCAGGGCTGATCCCAGCAACTCAGCCTTGATGCGGAGAGGGAGACAAAAATGGCACACTTCTGGGGATATGGTACTTATTCTTCCCCCTGACGCCACAACCCCCAGTGATGATTTGAGAGGTATAGAATAGCAACATAGCCATGCCCACACAGGTCCAAGCTCCGGCCCCTCTCTGCAATCAGGACATGGTTCTTGTATGCTGTTAGCACTGTTGGTTAGTGGGACCATCTTGTCATAGTCACTTGAGAAAATAATCCTGGTATGTGTTCTTTCCTGCTGTTCTGGTCTTTGAGACTGATGTCTTGAGATAAACTACTGGACTGTTACATGGAACTTAAGAAGTTTTTTTTTTTAATAAAATTTATTTATCAATGACAAGGGTTTTTTTGCTATAGGTTTTTACATTTACACAAATTAGCATGGTACTTCACTGTCCTTGGTTTATCTATGCAAATAATGTCTTGTCTTTAGATTTTTTTTTTGTATACACAACAGATTTATAAGATATCTATATTTCTGCTTTGCACATCTTCAAATTCACCAGTTCTTACAGAATCATCCTGGTTATTTCCATTCTATAGGATTCTGTTCTTGAACATAGACATAAAGGTAAAAGTAACTATTACAAATCTTGTTCGGGGCTCCTTTGCTCTGTGTTACCATTGAAGAAACCTATGCATCTACGTTATACTTTTTCTTTTTTTTCAGTACACCTTTAAAATAAGTTTCCTCTAAGTCTCTGGTAACTAGAATTTTCCTTTGTCTGGCTGGGGAATTTGTAGCAAAATCTAACCTTACCATGTATTGTTTTTTACTTTTCTGTTAAAGCAGTCATACTTGTCTGTACATATGTGTTATACATATTGCACATTTATGTTTTTATTAAGTTCCAGAAGGGTATGCGGGTTTTGTTTTAAGGTAAATAGTTTTTTTAGATAATCTAAGTATGTGGTTCAGACATTCTGTTACCTGGACTGGGACTGCCTTCTATCGACAAATAACAATATAAACCTAAGACACAGTAGAGTTTATAAAATTCAACTGAAAAAGTAAAATCTGTTGCATGTAAGTGGACACACACCTTTTGTCTAGTACTGAGCTGCATACTGAATTTAAATGAAAAATATAAGCACCCACCCTCTTCTTAATAAACTTAATGAAGGATTTTATTTGTGAATAATGAATGTGTATAGGACACTGTGACTACTTCTCAGATTTTGGTCACTGCATTTTGTGGTTATGCTGCAAGTGATTATCTCGATTTAATGACTTCATTGGGATATTGTACCTTTCATAACGTGTATCAGTAAAGGTTTGTGATCTAGTCACTTCAGTGATGATTGCTGGTATGTTCACTTTGAAATGCAGAATGGAAGGTGCTTAATAGTTAGACTCTCAGTATTTAGACTCTTCAACTAGAGAAGATTCTGAAAGTCGATCATGCACTTAAGATGCTAGATTAAATACGAGAAGATCAGGTACTTGATACTCTTCATCTGTTCATGGTGATTTTATCACAATATTGGAGTCTTTTTTTCCATCTTATCTGCAGAATAGGGATTAAAAATTTCAGATCAATGGGGCTTGACTCAAATGAGTATTATTGTAGTACAATAGTCCCTAAAATTCAGAGAATGAGAGATAGGAAGAAGGGCTATGCAAGGACAGTGAGAAGCAATTTTCACTGTACTTGTCAGAGAAATTGAAACCAACCAAAAAGTCATGATCTGTTACCTGGTTAAGCAAATCCAGTATCAAACTCTTAACCTGATAAGTTTTGGTTGTATTTTCTTAATCACGAGGTCCTAATTTAAATAGCTTTATCTTTGCTAGCTTTCAATAACTTGTATTAAGGTCCTTCTAGATTTTCTTTGATAATGTTTTGTTTAAAAGGTTACGTGGTGTGTTTTTGAAATGTTGTTCTTACTTCACTTGTAGGTCCATCCATTTGCCCAGTGCAAGATTTTTTTTTGTTTTGCCTCTTGATTACGTGGCGTTAAGAATTTCCTAGGATCGGCTGATAGCACGTGATAGTAAAACCTTGTTTTCATCAGAGCCTAGGCTTCAAATCATTCTGTGGTTTCGTAGCTTACATTAATGAAACACGTTGTTAATATACTGTAAGTTCTTTTTAGAATATTTGTTTTTTCAAGGAACTTTCTGACCATTATGTCACCCTGCTTTTAGTGTGTTATCCTAATTTTCAAGAAGCTGTGCTGAAACTTGCAAAGCCAGATTTCAATTCTGATGTGCCTGTTTTGCAGCTCACTAGGACTTTATATTTTCTGGTGTTTCTGTCTATATAGGGTATGCTCTCTGTTCAGAGAGCAAGATTATAGAGCAGTTTGTGTTTTACAGCTGTCCTATTTGGAAACATGTCTGACACCAGATGAACCATTTAAGTGTGCCATCTAGAACAGTCTGCTTTGACTCAAATCTGATCCCTGAGCAGCCTGCAGTACTCTATTCCAGCACCTACTGGAGTTTTCACTACGTGAGTGTGAGGCAGAAAGCAAAAGTGCCGCTTAACAGTTCTTTTCTGCTGCAGGGGCACAAGACAAAGTTTCACAATCCTGATAGTTTGGTGAAGTTCAGATCCAACAAATACAATGGTAAAACAGGAGATATATAGACTTGCTTGCTTGTTTAAAGTCCTTAGGTCTTAAGCATTTGAGGAGGCATTCCTGCGCTCTGCTTCTGTTTTTTTTTCTAGTATCTTTTTCAAAGACATTAAACAGGAAGCCAAAGAGGATTTGGGACATTCTAAAGTATTTAGGGCAAGTAGCTGTCAGCTTTTTATTTCTGAGGTGGCAAATTAGACAAAGGTTGGCTGTAGATTGTTCTGGATGATGACTGACCAGCTGGAGTTGCATAGTTTTGACTTAGAAGCATGTGAGATGAGTATGTTTACTTTCAGAAGGTTGGTGTTTGCATGGATACTATTAATATTCAGGAAGCTGGACTATTAACTCAGATGGTTTAGGATGTTTTAAAATTTCATGTTCTAGAAAAGAGAATTTAACTGTTTGGGTTTGGTAAGTCTTGTTCTGTTATGTTAATGGTTACGTTAGGGTCAGTCAGATGCTCTGAAAGCTTCTAATCTTATGTAAGGCTTCCAAAAGGGTTTGTAATGCTAAACAGAAAATTACAAAGCAGACTAACAATTTACTCATTTTCTTCTTTTGGGGGCATGTAAAGGAGGGGTTAGGAACTGGTTGTCTGGTTGTCAGCTTTTTCTGAATTTTGGTACTTCAGGTTTCTTTTCATTGTTCATAAAAGGACAAATGGCAAGATAGTATTTCTGAGAAATATTATTAATAGGAATGCTGTTTCACATAATTTTCTCTAGTGCAATTAAAATTTCCTAGCAATTTTAAAAGCACAATTTAAGCACCATATTTCTGTAATTTGAAACAGTTTGCATAATCAACATGCTGTTCTTTAAGAGTTGTGTGTTTTTTTAACATTTCGAGCATGGTATTGTGTGTCCTGTCACAGCAGCATGCAGGATAATTTTTAGGGTTTAATGATCTTTGAAGGAGCACTGTGTTACTGATCTACTGTATCTTAACATCAGCTTTTACTAGAGGGGGTAATGGTAAGAAATCTTCACTCCATAATTACTGGTTTTACGTAATAATGAGATAAAAGTCAAAAGGCAACAAATGAAGAAACCAAAGAAATGCTAAAATACATTGGTTAATAAGAGTCCTGTTGAGATATGAGTACCTGAGAATCCTTCCTTTCTTCTTTTAGAAATGTGGTGATTTTTTTCAGTTACAAGTCATCTTGCATCCGTAAATTTGCTGTGCTTATTTTTTTTTATGAGGGATATTCCTGAATTCAGTCTGTTCACATTTTGCTCCTTAAGTCATATTAAAGAAATTCATAGTATGCCTTAATAAAATGAGAGATGGAAGTATAAAATTAATTTTAAGTGGTTACAAGTCATTAAAAAGGCAGTGTCTTTTTGCAGTACAGAATGGAGTAAAAAAATCTTTACCTTTTCTTCCAGGGAAAAAAACTTTTGTATATTCTTGTATGTCCATTTTATTATAAAATAATAAAGTATAATATATCAAACATTTATTATAAGGCTGAATGTTTATATGCCTGTAAAAGGATCCTAATAATATGTATTATTGGTTCAGAAATACTTTAATTTTTGTTGTTGTGTGGCTGGTCTTGTAAAATTAGGACACCACATTTTTTACCTAAGACTGTACAAACACACCGGAGTCTTTTCTTAAACATTTTTCTGTATGTTTGCAGTGAAAATGCTCAGAATATATCTGGTCCTGTAACTGTGGTACATGGCAGGCGTTTTCACCACGCCCACGCACAGACAACTGTAGTAAAAACAGCAGCCCAAAGGTAAGACTAATTGCATTTGTTTCTCCAGATGTTTTGACTGTTAAAAGTCCTCTCTGGTTTTGTTTGTAATGGTTTTCCTTATGCTATGAAGTGTTTTCAGAAAATATGAGTAATTACGTGGGTGCATTCTTGATTATGAGCTTTGACCTTAATTACTAAAGTTTCATAAAACTTACCATTTAGGAATTACTATCATATAATACTAGAATTTAGTAATTTTGAAGAACACTGGCATGTAGTAGCAGACCACCTGCTAATATAAATATTTTCAGAAAATACTTCGAAATAGACAATATGCAGTAGAAATTCACGTAACTGACAACATGATCAGCAAATACTAAGTCACAGCAACTCCAGCTTGTTTAAGATCCATCTAAATATTAAATTATAGATCTGATTATTGTATATGGTCTGTAAATATAGCATAAAACATACGAATTGGAGCATCTAGCAGAAGCAAAGTTTTGCATCTATGTAAATAATTTTTAGAAAGGATGACTGGAAACTGGGGAATCTTACTGAACTGTGCTGAATTGAACTTCATTGGTTTGAAAACTTAAAACCCATCAGACTTCTTTAAATTGCAGTGTTGTTTCTGGGTGTATTTTACATCCAATGTTATTCACAAACATAGGAGATACCAACGGTTCTAAGGAATTTTCTTTCAAAGTTTGTCCATTCAGAACTCTTTTTGTTTATGAAGTCCATGGATTTCCACTATCCCACGAGTGCATTATCCTGTCTGCATTTTGTAGCTTCCTTCTTCTGCCACCTTTTTTCTTCTCTGTTTTTTAGCATAGATTGTTTAGGATGGTGGGATGATATATAGGCATTATCCTTTGTTTTTATCATTCTACTTCCCTCAGGTGGATTTGCTAACTTCAGAGAAACCGAGCCCATATACTAATGTGAATGAATTATGTGATCCAAACATGTATTAGAGTAATCTGTCATTGAATAAACAGACTGAAAAAGGAATTTTGCAGTCACAAAATAGTAGACTCATAGAACAATTTGGGTTGGAAGGGACTTAAAAGGCCATCTAGTCCAACCCCCCTGCCATAAGCAGGGACGTCTTCAACTGGATGGGGTTGCTCAGAGCCGCATCTTGCCTGAACTTGAATGTTTGCAGGGATGGGGCAGCTACTACCTCTTGGGTCAGCCTGTTTCAGTGTTTTACCACCTTGTTGCAAAACACTTCTTTCTTCTATCTAGTCTGAATATACCCTCTTTTAGTTTTAAACCATTACCCCTTGTCCTGTTGCAACAGGCCCTGCTAAATTGTTTGTCCCCCTCTATTTTTTAGGCCCCCTTCAAGTGCTGGAAGGCCACAGTTAGGTCTCCCTGGAGTCTTCACTTCTCCAGGCTGAACAACCCCAACTCTTGCAGCCTTTCCTCATAGGAGAGTTGCTGCCTTATCCTGTCCTTGAGGACTTAAGTTGTTGCCGCTTTTGATTTCAAACAGTACTATAATCTGTAAATGGTATATAGGATGGGCATTTCCTTTCCTGTAGTAGTAGCAGATGCAGTAGTAGGTATGTCTCTTTTCAATTCTTTACATTTCTTTACATTTCTTACTGTCAGTGCAAGGCTGATGACTAAAAAAGGATTGGCAGTTTTTACTGTGAATTAAGAAGAAGGATGAGGGGGTTTATGTTATCACTGTGGTTTAGACTGAATCAGCTGTGCTTTTTCTTGCATGAAGTCCTTTTTAGAATATTTTTGTTCAGTGTTGCATTGAGGAAAATATGGGGCATCTCTAAGCATTCATGCCCTTACCTTTCTGGTGGGTTTTGTTTGTTTGTGTGTGCTTGCTTTTGTTTATTTGTGGGGATTTTTTGGGGAGGCGTTGTTTGTTTGTGGGGGTTTTTGTAATTCTGAGGGATAAAATTTTGATCTTCAGTGCTGATGAAAATTATTTGAAGTAAGCAGAATCATGCAAGACTGCTCTGAATGTTGACTTCGATAATACTCGTGTACTTTATTGAGCTTTGTTGTAAGATGGTTCTTTAAACAGCCAGTCAAAATGGATTTATCTTACCAAGTAAAGTGCCATAGGTTTCTTCAACCTGATCCAGAGGTTCTTAATCTTCAGGGGATGTTAGATTTGCCTGCTTGCCTTTCTTGCCTGTGGGACTTACTTCTTTATAAGTCTACAATGTAATGTGAAGAAAAGAAAGGTAGTGACTTGGCATGTGTGACGCGCAGAAAGGAAACTAATGCACAACAGAGGCAAGCTGAATATTGTTTGAAGTAATTGGATAGTAGTCATCTTGAGTGTTCTGAATATGTTTTCTTTTAGGATTATTATTGTAGTTCATTTACATTAGCAACAGACAATTAACTCTTATGCTAGAAATATTTTTGGAGTTTTAAAGGCAGGAAACAGTCATAAAAATCCCAAGCAGTGCTTTGTTACTGAAGGATATCAGAACCAGCGTGATCTAATTGACTGAGGGTGAGCTTTACATAGGAACTTTGCAAATGGTGTTTAATTCCAGTAGTTTCTGACTCAACTGACTGCTTCTTAAAAGCTTCTAAGTCTGTTTCTGAGTTAGAGGATTGAAAATTAATAAAATGCGGCTTCCTGACAAGCTTTTTCTAATAAATAAGAGGGATTTCAGGTCTGCTTGATGTTGAAAACGTAGGTTTCTGAGTGAGAAGGCAATAGTCAGAAAAAAGCCAACTAAAATAGGACTATTTAAAACTGACCATATTATGAAATTCCAGATTAAGTGGGTAATATATTTTGGTCATACATTTTTCCTTGTGTAGGAATTTTTTGATAACCTTTTTTGGCTAGTCTTTGCTGACATTAGGCAATAGTTGAGTTTAAAAGTAAATGCTGATGGTGATGCCTCAAAAAGGACTGTTTTCATAAAATGTGAGTGGCGAACCAAGAATAAAATTCTTAGTATATATCAAGACAGAAGAGCTGGTAGCATGGAAATTGAGCTCTAAAGTGTTGGGTTTTGTTTTCCTGTGCTAAATTTGCAGGTGACACAAAGTTGTATTCTGTTAATTTTTTGCATCTGTAGATTGTTCTACAGTGTGGTGATCAGTAACAACATGGGGAAAATAACTTTGTGCTTAAAAAAAAATATTATATATATAGTACTTAAATCTATGGTAGATTCTTGAAAGGATAACCAAAAATAAAAACATTATTAAAGGAGTTGAGCAATTTTAGTCTCTGGCACTGACATTACACGTTCTGTTACTTATACAAGGTTCTTTGGGTGGGGATGGTGTCACATGGAGCAAACTGATTATGAACTCAATTACAATCTCTATCAAGTTGAATTTGTGTGTGATTTGTACTGCATTTCTTATCTCCTCCTGCAACTTTTTTTGCATATGCGTGCTCATTTAAAGTCTGGCGGAGTATCTGTTGCACTCATATGTAAAATGCAAGTTTCTAGCACAACAAAATTTGGTATTTCAAAATAATATTATGATAAACATTCATGAGTTTTCCAGTGGAATCTGGGGATTAAATGAACATTTGTTCATGTGTAATACAACAGATTTTCAGATACAGCTTGGCCTAGTGTTGTAGTTGGTTCAAACTATTTTGCTTCATGTAATGGATGCATAGTTCTGTCTTATGCTGTTGACTGACTGTTCTTCAACACTTGGCACTGAAATAGCATGTATGTACTGCATGTTTAACAAATCTTATGCATGAGCTGCATGAAACAGTTGGTAGGGACAGTGATCAATCTAGAATTCTTCTCTCTTAATCTTCCTGAGTTAGAAAAGTGAGAATGCCTTTAAATGCATTATATTTGTGAGGGATTTTAAAACAAGTAAGGCATCTAATGTAATGACAGTGTATAATATCAGGCATTCTGGAAATTTTTTTCCTGCCTTTAAGTTTCCTTAACATTAGGTATGTGTTCCTTAACAGGGTGACTCTTAAAAGCACCTGTAAACAGTTAATCCAGGTTAAATATTAACTGTGCCAAGGATGCAAAGCTACCTGGGTATGGCTCCATACAGACATGTTTTGGGTCTGACTGGATTGATAAACTGGGATGTGACCTGCACAAAACCAGTGTTTGTTAGTAAAGGCTAGCTCCAGCAAGGAGCAATTTTTCCCCACCTTCACACAGCACTGGCTCATTACCTCCCGCCCCAGTTTTAAGTTGCCACAGTCACATTCAGTTTTGAAGTCCTTTTACTCTCTTCCCAGAGTGCAATGGAGATGGAATGTACTTTCATACTGCACTCTGTAGGATTATCAGGACTACATTCTTACCTGCTTTGCTTCCACTCCTGCTGTTTTCTGAGTAACAAGAGAATTAGTTTGCTCTATTCTTGTGAGTGTTCTGTTTGTGAAAAGGAAAGGAGGACGAGTTTTTATTACTGTGTAATATCATTACTCCATTTAGTTTGGCTGAAGTAAAACAGGAAACAATTTGAATTTGTTCTGGTTTAGAATACAGTTAATGTAATGCATGTATGTCAGAAGTTTGTTAGGCTTTTGATGTTTGGAAGGAACAGTCAAATAGATTAAAAGCTTACAGCATTCCATATTAAAGTTTTTGAAAAGACAGAAGACATGTAGATGCTGTTTTCAAGTTGTCTGTGTGCTGAGCTTAGTTAGATTTATTTTTATATCAGTCTTGGTATACAAAGGACCAGAACTGTGAGCATCAGCTACGTTCATTTCTGTGTTAACTCATGTTAAAGGAGATGCTTGTAAAACTAGTAGCCATAGTTCCTAGGTTCTTTTTGGAGATTTTTTTGGCCTAAACCTCCGAAGGAGGTTTCCATTTATCGTTCTCTAGCCCTTCTATGTGGTTTCTTAAAAATTTAAGGACTGATGCTGAAATTTGTTTCTCAATTTAAACACTTACATATTTTTTAATAGTTGGAAACAAGTTCTTACATAATTATTTTCTCTTTTGCATGGTGATCAGGGATTGTTTTAATGGTTGGCCTCTGTCTTAGAAGTCTTTTCCAATCTTAATGGTTCTGTGATTGGAAACAAGGTTTGATAATAATTTGTGTATTAGAATTCTATCTTACTGGCTTTTGCATTGCAAGTGAATTAAGATGACCAGGTTAAGTTCAGAATTAATCAAATTTTACACATTGAAAAAGAGTCAAGTCAGTGTAGTATTTAGACCACTGACTGTTGCTGTCTATGAAGTAATGTTCATGCATTTTTAATTACTTTGACAAAAAATGTGGTGAAAAAATTCTAAAGCTTGTTTGAAAATTAGACTGGTGAGTGCAAGAGACAATGAAACAGTTGCAATTTATATTTAATAACTTTTGCATTTAGTGATGTGCAACACATGTGGGGCTTTACATCTTATGTGTTTTTTTCTTTTTTCATATTTTAAGCAATCTGGACCGAAAGGAAAGGTAAGCTTACTGTTGATCAAATGATCATGGCAATGAGCATTAAGAAACATTAACTGATTGAGTGCTGTGTTAATGCTAGTTAAAGATTATTCAATCCAGTCAATCATATCTGCTCATATGTGATAGGGGTTGATTGTTTTTAGTTCTGTTTTTATGATTCACTTACTCTCTTTTATTGAAGACGGACTTTTACATCCATCTCTAAGTAATGCTGTGTTACTGTGAATTTTGAGTAATTTTCCACTGGAAATTTAGTTATATATCCAATGCAGAATTGCATAAACATTCTCTGGATTTTAAGAATTGACTGCTAATTTTTTTTGTAGAGCAGTGAACTCTGTGTAATAGAATGGTTCTGAAGCACCATAGTAAAATGATTCTGAAGCTCTTAGGAGGCTGTTTAACAGCTTTCACTCTATCATCACGGCTTGGTTTGAATAGTGTTAAAGGTTTTTATTGCCTTACTGTGTATATTTTGTTCATGAAGTGCGTATGTTAAAGCAGTTAACAGAAAATGTATAGCAAAACCTGACACACCGGGTTTTCATTGCTCATTTCAGGCTCGTTTCTCACTTGTTTTGCATCTGGTTTACTGCTGTTAATATTTTTATTATCAGTATGAAATATTTATTATATGAATATTTATGAAATATATTTATTTTTCGTATGTAGCTCAAATTTATTTGTTAGTGGAATTTATGTGTTACGTGTTATGGTTAGTTTTCTTGATAGTAATGAATTAATTGAGTTTTTGTAAATATCTTGTCTGTATAGGTGGCTTTTGGCAGTAGGAGCTTGATACCAGGTTGCATTGTTTACAAAGTGTATATAATGTTTAACTAATAATGATATAAATAGCACAGTTCTTTGCGAATTCAGGATTTTCTAGATTTATTTCAAATTTAGAAGTAAAATCAAGCCTTTCTGTTTTACTGCCTTTTGTTACTTCTTAAAAGAGCTATCAAATAGATACTTACCAGCCAGTTAGTGTCACTGTATGGCATAGAAGAAAAGGTTTGAGTTCCATGCTGTTGTGATCTTAATTTTCTTGTGGGGACACCTGCTGCTTCTTCATCCAGTACTACTGGATGTGTTCCTTTTTCTTTGCCTTCTTTTTGTTGTTGTCCTAGCAGGGGAAGATGATGTAGGCAGGAGCTGCTAAATTTAGCTTTAATCATTACTGTCATGATAAGTGCAGCAGCAGCTCCTGACTTTCTGGGCCAAATGGGGTTGCTGACCTGTGTTCTGAAAACCCTATTCCCTGTGCTGCTGCTTCTCTTTTCAGCCTTTGGCTTTTGTACTCTGCTCTTCCTCTGACACGCGCTGAAGGTAAATCTCACCTCAGCAGCTTTGTGCTTCAATCTTATTGTGCTTTACTCTCTTTTTGTGTAATGATGTAGAAACCAACAGCCTACCTGCAGTGATACATCTCCAAATAGTAGCATACAGAAGCAGAGGAAAGGCTGAATAAGGCAGCCTCTCAAAGAGACAGGCTGTGCGTCAAACACAGCTCTTGTGTAAGCCTGCACTTCAACAGAATTAGGAGTTGGTGCAGCCTTTTTGGTGTGGCTTGTACCAAATTGTAGGTAGCACTGTCTCCCAAATTCCCAGATCCAGATGTTTCTTCACGTTTGTTTTCTGGCACAGCCAGAAATTGTGGGCCTGCCCCTTCCCCTCATTCCCCCCACTATTTTTCTGGTTTTTTGTTTTCCTAGAGAAGAAATTTTAAGTGAAAATGACAATTCTGCTGGAGAGTTTCGTAAAAGTCTGTCTACCAGGCCAGTGTGAAGATACTAAGGTCCAAATCCATCAGCAAGAGAATATAGCAGTAATAATGAATGTGTGCTGAAAATACGAAATCAGTGACACCATTCTGTCTGGGCAAAACACACTTAGTCAAGAATACTGTAGCATTTAGCGGTTAAGATATGACAAAAGTTCATGATGCTGCACAGTCCAAACTGCCTCAGTATTTCAGTCCTGTGTGTCGCAGAAAAAGCTTGATCTTTCATGTTACTGTAATTAATGTTTTGTTGTTTGATGCTTTACTACTTCTTGAGTTTACTTTTTATCAAATACTTGTCTACTTCCCTTGTACTTAAAGGTATTAAAAGAACTTGTAATCTAGGAGATAAACAAGATGCCTAAAACTGTTTAACCTCTGAGCATTTTTTTTTTTTAACTGTTAGACACAGTATATGGGTAATCTTGCATCTTGATCAGCTCAGCTGTTTGATGCCTCAATTATTCCCGTTGAAATGGAAGACTTAGTTTTGGGTAGGGTTTAACAGCAAGAAGGCATTTGTTTTGAAGTGCTGTTATGTTTTTAAATCTGTTGTAAGATTTTTTTTCTTTTCCAAATAGTCCTTTTAAAGGTAGGTGTCATGTTTGATTTAAAAAACAACCACAGTTTCCATTCTGTTTCTTCACTCACATGCAATTAAATGGCTCAGTGTACTAAGTATTTTACTGAAGAAGGTATTAATGGATCTGCAACTTTTCGGGCAGCAAAAAACACTGTGCTCAGAGGGGCAACTTTGTTTCCTAGTCCATAAAAACTTCATGTTGGTGTGCTCTCCCTTTCTCTTTGTGGGTTTTTCAGGAAAGAAAAGTAGTAGAAGGCACCTAAAGTTGCTGCCCTCTTATGGAAGGGCTGTCACTGTCTCCAAGAAAGCATTATTTTATTTATTTTTTTTTAAGATGAAATCTAAAATTAAGTAGTATTTCACTTTTCTTTCTAATTCAAAGCAACTTCAATCCTGACCTTGAATTGCTAGCCACACTAAAGTATGTTGGGAAGCCTCAGTTGTTTTGGAGCTGGTTTTTGTGACTTGGGTTTGGCTGTTACTGGTTCACTGAGTGTACGAGTAACAATTCTGTATTGTGGGAGAAGAAAGATACACATCTTTTTGCTACCTCTTCTGTATTCTTGCAAGTGTTTGGCCATTTAATAAGTATCAGTATGAGTCTATGCAGCTAACATAAAATTCAGATGAGGGTAGATAATGCTAGTGTATTCTGATTTATTGTAAAAGAATTATTTAGCCTTAAATGATAAATAATGAATTTATCATCCTAAAAAGATAAATATGTGTTGCATATTAAAAATATAATACAAATATATGATTTTTAGAAGAAAAATTGTAACTTAGAAATGTCCAGAGACCTTGAATTGTCAACTACATTTTGAAAGAAATTTTGCTACTCTTAATCTGCCCTGTCATTTCCTTTACTGTTTTCTTTCAATTAAATGACAAATAGTTTCAGTATTGTTTCTCTTAAATATAATTTAGTGTTATATTTTTAGATACCTCATGGAAAATAATTTTTCTAGAAGTAATTATGTTCAAAACAAAATTTGCTGTTACTAGTGAAAGAAAATTATGACATGTGAGACAACAGCTTGTGCATCCTTACTGCAGTGTTTATATTTTTCAAATCTAAAATGATGTTACAGGTTTTTTACCCTTTAGAATGTCATTAGCATTGGTTTCGATAGTACAGCTTCTCATTACATAATGATGAGTTTGGGCTCTGCCTTTTATTTCCACTAATTCTGCCTCAAAGTAATTTGAACTTTGATTGATTTGAATTTTTAATGAAAATTATCCAAAAAAATACTGTGTTTAATTTATGAATAAATTTCCATCCTGAGTTTCCAATTTTGGTTCAGTTTTTGTGTGTGCAGGTATTAAAAAAACTTCTGGGGGAGCAGGATTGCTCAGAAACACATCTGACACAATCAGTAACAAATGAATCACCTAATCTGTCATCTTTGATATGTTTGCCAGCAGTCTTGATAAAGTACCATGACATCTCTACATTCTCTGTAGCCATGCTTGTTTCTCCATCCTTCTTTCTGCCAGAATTTTCTTTAAAGCTCCAGCCCATCAACACAGTCAAATGTGTTTGGTATTAGGTAAGAATTGACCCAAAGGGCATTGGAGATTAATCTTGTTCCAGAGATGTTAGTTAATAATAATATTACCTAGAAATGCTGAAAATTCAAAGGTTTTATAATTTGATGCATTAGAAAATGCTGTGCTGAAAGAAATAAAATCTTCTTCAGCCATAGCCAAATTTTTGTCAGACAGGTCCTCAAAATTTAGCTGTTAGTGGAGATGTTACTGCCTACAGCTGTTTGCTTTGCTCCCTTGCTGTTGATTAATGTCCTTGTAATCAGAGGTAGCAGTATGGGACATGTGTGACCCATTTGCATCCCAGTGCTTAATTTTCCAATAAAACCAGTTTCTGCTGAATTTGTTGGCAAGGCCTCCTGTGTTTCAGATGTGTGCCATCCTCTGTTATGACAAGAACAGTAGTCTATAGCTACAGGGCTGAGTAAGCACTGAGAAAGAAAAGTGCTGCAAACAGTAACCCACATGCACTGAGCTTCAGGAACCTTAATTTGGTATTAGCATGATTTGACACACATGTGTGTAAACTGAAAACATCTTGCAGGAGACTCAAAGAAATCTTGCTATAATGCCATATATCGCATTAATTTGCACGAAAATATCTGATATCTACGCAAGTTATACCAACAAAAGACTTACTATCCAGTAATTTGTCTATATTACAATATTTTAAAAACAAATGTATAGGAACCATGTCTGCTATCTTGTTCTTTCTGGTTTTTGGTCACAACAATTTTTGACATTGGATCTCTTTCCTCTGTTTTGCATCTTCTCTTCCTGTTTTTTAAGTTGTGGAACTTGTGTAATCTACTTTAATATTAAAATAATAGTTGTTTCTATTCTTGGCTTCTAAAAGTATCTGTCTTGTATTTCATGAATGAGGGGGAGGAGGAGAAGATGCAGGCTTCAGTATTTGGAGACTTGGGTCTGAAAGTCACAGACTGCAGAACTATTGATTATTATAGAGCAGATACAGATCAGAAACACTTCCAAAACATTTATTATGGCTGTTTCTATCATTCTGGTAATGCTTTCTGATGTGTACGAAATAGCATGTAATAGGAGAATTTACTTATTCATAGCTTTCAGATACATTTTAGGTTTGTTTTTCATGTATAATTGTGACTAAATTATAATGGTGTCTGCTAAAAGAACAACCATACGTCTAATTCATTTTCCAGAAAAGAATACCCACCTCAGCTTCAGAAACTAGAGGCAGACCACATTAGATTACCACGGTCTCAAGGAGTAGGTAAGTTATCTTTAGAGTTCTCATTTCTTCTAAGCAGAATAATTTTTTTAATACCTGATTTGGGCAGGTGTGTTGCCAAATCTTATATAACCTTTAGTATATGTACTTACAGCCTTACATCGTGTTATTCTAGTTTTGTACAAGTTCGTGCATGAAGGGAGGATTTTGCCCTTCGTGACGTTTCTGCAGCTAGTTCAGTCATGTAATATTTTTTAATTAGGCTTCAGTTATTTTAAAAACCACAGATAAAGGGAAAATTTATAATCATAAAATTGGAGATGGAACAGATCTCTGGAGTTAACTAGTCTGAGCCCAAACCTCCACCTTGTTTGTGAATTATTGATGAGGAACTTTTGTAGCAGTGCTAGTATAAGAAAAATGTGGTGTAGTAACCAGCGCTTGGTATGAAGTGTATTCATACCCTGGGGGAGTTAATAAAAGAACCTGCACCAGTGCTGTTAGCTGATGGAGGTGCAGTAGAGAAAATACAGTTTGGTTTGAGGTGTGGAAATTGTGAAACTGGAAAAGAAAATACCCTGTGTTTTGTTGAGCTTTGTTAGTATAGATACAGTCTGTAAACCTGCTATTCAGCTGTGTAGTCACTTGCACTGGCAGGTTGTTCAGGTGTGACAGTTTAGGTTAATGTTAAGTAGATCTTCAGCAGTACTACTCTAAAGTAAGTTAACTTAGAAAAAAACCCCACCTATTAGTAATTATTTTTTGAAAATGAGCCATTCTTTAGTCTTGAGGTGTCTTCTCATAGTGGGATGTTTGTGAGACCATCTGTATGGATATTGAAAAAGTGTTCATATCTATTAAAAAAGATACAATATTAAAAAAAGTTCCAATATGGAGATGGCAATTCAAGGGACATAAATAGGACTTCAACATGAAACCAATTAAGGCGCCCTTGTACAACACATTCCACTTCTTAAAATGCACAGAGTGAGATTTAATGGGTTTCTGTGTTCCTATACTCTTACAGTATTTAAATGAATGTCCCAGTATAAAACAGGATATGACAGTATAATTCACCATACTACTGTGTCTTGTGTCAAAGGAGTAAATCTGAAGGAGTAAATCTGCTGCTTGACACTTGGCAGTGTTCCCAGGTGGCCAAGCAGGCCAATGGCATCCTGGCCTGTATCAAGGAAAGCGTGGCCAGCAGAACCAGGGAAGTGATTGTCCCTGTACTCAGCACTGATGAAAGCCACACCTCGAGTGCTGTGTCCAGTGTTGGGCCCCTCAATTAGGAAAGACATGAGCGTCTCCAGAGAAGGGCAGTGGAGCTGGTGAAGGGTCTGGAGCACAGATGTTACAATGAGCAGCTGAGGGAGTTGGGGGACTTTAGCCTGGAGAGAAGGAGACTATGGGGAGACCTCATTGCTCTCTAAAACTACCCGAAAACATGTTATAACTAGGTGGGCATCAGTCTCTTCTGCCTTCTGTCTTAATTAGAAGGACGAGAGGTAAAAGTCTTATGTTGTGCCAAGGGAGGTTTAAATTAGATAACAGAAAAAATCTTTTCACTGGGAGAGTGTTTGGGCATTGGAATAAGTTGCCCACGGTGGTGAGAAGGTCACTGTCTCTGGAAGTATTCAAGAGGCTTCTGGATATGGCACTTGGAGATATGGTTGAGAGGTGATTATGGTGGTGCCAGGTCAATAGTTGGACTAGACAATCTTGAAAGTCTCTTCCAACCTTGATTATGTGAAATCCTTATTACACAGAACACTTCCAATTATTCTAAATGCATTCATGAGTAGTTCTGTAGTAAAGATTTGCATCGGCATAGTGTAGCATCTCCTCCTATTTTTGGCAGCAGATCCTCCATTTGATTTGCAGTGAAGTTAGCAAAGATTTGCAAATCCAAAGCTTCTTGCGAAGATATAAGATACAAATTGTCAATGAAAGACCTTGCAACAGTATTAGTAAAACATTTTTGAAGTTACTTTGGGGAATTTTTTTTTAATTGATACAACAAATCATTAGACATTTGAAACAGTGTAGTCTTTTTGAGGTTTAAAAATGTGTTTATGTTTAGTTCAAGTTAGTGTATGTAAAGAAGTAAGTTGATCATCATTGTAACAGTCTATGAGTGGACATTCCTTGTTAATGTCTTTGCATCTTTTCCCTCCTAGACAGTGTAATGGAAAATACAGAGGAATCAGAATCAGAATCTGAAATTAAGAGAAAGGTGCGACAGAAAGGTCATTGCAATTCATATCAATCTGACTTGAGTCTATCTTCTGCCACAAAAAAATGCTTAACTCAGTCAAAGGTGAGTTATATTTTAAAAATCTGTAAACTCTTGCTGAACTTTCAAAGTTGTTGCATATTTTAAAAACAGACATTCAGGAGTAAAACAGGTTGATGTTTTAAAAATCCTTAGAGTTGGGAGGAAGATTTACATAATTAAAAAAAAGTTACAGTGATAGAGATATTTAAGTGCTAATATTGCTACTAGCTGTGAAATATTTCTTTTCTGATTTGAACAGATAGATGCTGCACTGAAAAGTAAAAACATCTGTGATTTAATTGAATGGCTGAGTGGTAAACCAGAGATTGATACTTTTAGTTTGCTGAAATAGAGGAACAATATTTTGCTCTTTGAAAAAAATTTTTTTTTTAGTGTCATGATTTTCTGTACTCAAAACAGTAAAGATAAAAGTACTGCAAAAGTGCAAGTACTTTTTATTAAGAGGCTCACTTTTTCGGTGAGAGTAGCTTCTTAGGTATCCAAACGGTATTCTCTAGAATGCAGCCAGCCAGGACTAGATGCAGCCAGCCAGGATGTTTTTGTCAGGAACTTGTTTGAATATCAGGGGTAAGATACTTCGGAAATTGCTGTAAGGCTCTTTGTATTTTTTATCAGCCTCCCAGGTTACTATGGAAGTTTTGTAATGCCCACATACAGGTCACACTGTTTGACTATCAAAGCAAAACTTCTGTAAGGAGAGCTTGTTTAAAAGAAAAAAAATTATAGATCTATGATTTTTATAAATGCTTAGCTTTTGTTTCAAACACCTGGTACTGCTCTTACACATTTCCATTGCTGATGTAGTTAATTAATACGATGTTAATAAGGAAACTGGTTTAAAATTTTTGGCATGTGGTTGAAGTAGAGGGGTGCAATTACTCTATACTTAAGATCCTCCAGGTACTCTTGGTACCTTCTCTTGAAGATTTTAATGTCTGATTGAAATTCTTCAATGTGTTAAGCAGCGTCTTTCTAAGAACTACATCCTGTAACAGCACTGTGGCACAACGCTGGTTTTCATGTCACTTGCTATCTCATCCCACAGCTCAGATCGTAAGGATCTGATATATTTTATACACTTGGGGTTTTTTGCTTCTGTTTCTCTACAGTATGTATAGCTTTGTTAAATTGCATAAATTTTGTAAAAATAATATATTCTCGTTGTATGATTTTCGTCTTAAAATTTGGGGTTTGAAATGACTTCCCACTCCTGAGGAAGTCCTCTATTGGAGGCGTGCTCACATCTGGGAGTGAGAGGTATAAATTGTGAAAGCTTTGTTTTGAAAGCAGATTCCGAAAGTTTTTTTTGGGATGTAGGTATTTGTTGTCTTCAGTAGTTCACAGTATGGTGGTTATGCCATTTGAGTTGAGTGCTCCAGGAGACAATAACATGCACTAAATTTCATCTGTAGAGATGTTCCATATTACCTTTGGTACTCATTCTGTAGTTTATATGTTAGTATTGAATCCCTTAGAATTAGAAGTGCAAGTTCTACCCTTGTAATACAGAATTAAGTGGGGCCTAGTAAATGTGAGAAAAACAAAAGACATCTGTCTTTGCAGTGGTAGGATACATTTTCCCTTGTAGCCCATGCTTGCTTCTTGAAAGCTTGGGGAACTCCTATTCCTCAAGACCTCTTTTCTTCTCTGCATTATGGGACTCTAGAACAATATATGTACTTTGCCTTTTCTTCATCTCCCTCGAGGAGTGAATTTTCCTGCATGCCTTGCTGGGCTATTAGCAGATATCTTGGAAGGACAAATAAATTTGGCCTACAAGGTTTCTTCAAATCCTCTCCAACAGTGCTTTATGGATCTTTAGGTTACTGTATTTCTGTCCAGTGAAACTGTGTTTACAGAAGTGATGTGACTGGACCATCTTGCTGATGGATATATGTATTTGAACAGTGTGCAAGGTTTCACTTACAGAAGAAAAGGCAAGAAGGAAAATCTGAATTGTCCAACATTAACCGCTTTAAAAAATTGCCACAAATGACGTTTGTTCCTTTTAGAACATTTTTCATTCTCTTAAATGAAATAAAAAAATCAAACTGTGTTTTAATGTTTCTTTCTCTCCTTACTGTAATTGCTAATGTAGTGTTGTCAATCTCCACTGCATATTATGAAAAATTCCTTCACCTAAAGGATTCTCAACTGCTAGAAGAGGATGGCCAGCGATGTGGTTGAGTCACCATCCCTGGAGATACTTAAAAGACATGTAGATGTGGCATCTGGGGATATGATTAAGTAATGACTTGACAATGCTACGTTAATGGTTGGACTTGATGCTATTAAAGGTCTTTTACAACCTAAGTGATTGTATGATTCATTCTGAACAGAACAATTACTGATTGTGTGTTTGTTTCTCCTTTAGCTTTTGGAACAGATTGATTATTCTACTGATTGCCCAAATTGTGGGAGGGCAAATGAAAATCAGACCAAATGCCGACATTGTGAAAGTGCTTCTCTAAAGGATTTGCAAAGAGTCTCCAGACAAACTGTGACGTTAAGTGAATCTGTGGGACCTTTATCACGTTCTTCAATACATCAGAATTCAACAGGGCAAAAATCTTCAGGTACAGGGTTCAACACAAAAAAGTTTTATAGTTCTGCTGTTGGAAAAGGTCCAGCGGATATTCTACTGAGTAATGAGGTTGTAGGACATTCTATGTTACGACAGAATGGAAAAGTTGGTCTTATAACTGGGACAAAAAATCCTAAAATTACAGGAAGCTTAAGACAGAGGAGTACAAGACCATCTGAACTAAATGATCCAAGTAAGTACCTTTTTATGAATATAGCCATTAGCTGAAACCCCAGGATATTGTATAGTGAAGGAACTGTATGTGCAGGCTTACATAACTGATGTTGCATGGAATTTTTCGTGTATACGTTCTTGGGGAGAGGGACAGAACTTTTAATAATTTCCTTTTCATATGCAGAGGTTCTCTTCAAGAAAGATGAACATTGGGGAAAACAAAAATTATTTTGTGACTATTTTTCTTTTGTTTGTTTGATTTTTAGAAATATTTATATTTGGGGTTTTGGAAAAAAAAAAAGTATTCTTAGTGGTATTCCATCATTTGTTCTCCCAAGAAGAAAGACAGTATTTGATTTTTATTTTGTGTTTTCCCCCCTTTTTTCATCTAAGCTATGCATCTATTTAAATTTCATAATTTGTAAAATGAATGAAAGCATCTGTGCTTTCTCTGTGTAAACTTAATAAGCGGAAAGGCTGGAGTAAAGGAAATTTTGTTTCTGGTTCTGTGCTTAGTTTATTAGATCACATTGTCCTACTGGTTTGAACAATTTCAGTCATAATTTCTCTTGTCGGTTTTTAGGTTGTATTACTGTCATTTCTTGACTCTACCAAGAAAAGTTCACTTCTGTCTAGAGATGGATTAATAATACCCATTTTTTGTATAGTTAGTTGTAAGAAATCAAAAACAAGGCAGAGGGTGCTTGCAAACAGATTCCAAATAAACATTAATAAAAGCATAAGATAATGATACACTTGGATTTTTTTTGGCACTGCAGGACAATTACACATAAATTACTTTTAAGCTATTCCTTGAAAAGGAATTTCTGTTACAGAAAAGTGTAGTGATTGAGAATGTAATATTTTCTGTTTAGTTTTTTTGTCTAGTGATGATGAGGAGGAGGAGGAGGAGAATAGTGGCAGCACTAGGACCATGGAAAGCATTTTACCTCGTCCTGCAGATTCAGCCCGCTCCTCCCTAGCTCCTTCTACAGGAAAGGTGGAAGCAGCATTAAAGGAGGACAGTTGTGGAATAGAACAGAGAATAGGTAGTATAATAACAGATACAGAAATTGCCATCACACTACCAGGAAAAGCCAAGAATGAAAAAAGAAATTTCTGTTAACAGAAAAATGTAGTGGTTGAGAATGTAATATTTTCTTTTAGTTGTTTTGTCTAGTGATGATGATGAGGACGAGAATAGTGGCAGCACTAGGAGCATGGAAAGCATTTCACCTCGTCCTGCAGATTCAGCCCGCTCCTCCCTAGCTCCTTCTACAGGAAAGGTGGAAGCAGCATTAAAGGAGGACAGTTGTGGAATAGAACAGAGAATAGGTAGTATAACAACAGATACAGAAATTGCAGTCACACTACCAAGAAAAGCAAGAATGAAAGATCAGGTACTATTTAATGTTTGTTTAAAGAAAACAGAATCAAATAATAAATGGAATTATGTAAAGGCTTGTTTTGCATTGTCAGAAGTTGACTGTATTTGATTGTTTTTCTTATTCAGCAGCTCGTCAAGTAGTATCTCTGCATACTTAATACTGGAAACATAAGGAAATGTGTTCATTACATTTTTACAAGCATTCATAATGATTTGAATTACGCTGTTAACATAAATGCTTCTGTGTTGAATGTTTACTCTGTGAGACTGGACAGGGATTCTCTATGAAGCTCAAAGTCTTAGTTGGCAGAAGAATGTCAGTACCAGCTGTTGCTTGTTGAGACTTGAAAAGAGACACTGGGATCAAGAATGGCCCTTTAAAATTAAAATGCTTTTACAACTGTTCCAATTAATAGCACTTATTTTAGGGCTTTTGTGGTGGGGTTTTGGTTTTTTCGTTGAGTTCTACTGTAAGAATTGGATAAGCAAAGAAAAAAAAATACTCCATGAGCACACCTTAAGTGTGGCCAGAGGGGACACTTCTCATACTGTGTTAAAAGCCATCTCAATAGTGAGCCATTAAGAGGAATAGATTCCACATGGCAATTGGTAGTGGATTAATAGTCCTGATGAAAACCATTCCTGAGTCATGTGTCCAGTCTCACTATTGCGAGTTTGATTCAACAAGAGAATCTGATCAGATTTCCTATTCTTTGTGAGTTAGAACACTGAAGTACTGATGCCAAAACCTTCTTGCTATGTTGAGATTCAGAAGCCAACATTCTAGTGCTGTAGTTAATGAAATTATGGTTGTTTATAATATGTTGTATAATTAGTCACCACTATCAATACGAAGCTGTGAACCTCCAGCCTACAATAAAGCTGTGAGGCTCAAAGCTTGGATTATAAATAGTTTTGAATTAAGTTATTCTGGCGGTATGTGCTGAATTAATTGAAAGCGTTGCATTGTGAAGGCACTAGTGTCTGACTTCTGAAACTCTCCCAAATGTATTTTTTTGTATATCCATATGTTCCTGTTCACTAGTCTTTATAAACCAGTTGTTATACTGTATGTTAGATTATTTTAGGTTCTGAGCTTACTTTGGAAAATGGGAAATAAAAATTTTTTGGTGAAATGTAACACAAATTTTGCATTGATTCAATGAACCTACCAAGATTTGGAGATATCACAGCAGTATTGTTAAATATTATAGAAAAAGCTTTATTCAGCTGTTTTTCTCTCAAAATACTCATTAATTCTTTACTGAAGAGGCTACTTGAATATAGCATCACTTCAGTGTTTGCTGTTTCATTGTTTGTCTGTGATTCGTTTTGAGCTTTTAATAATATTTAGCCAAAAAGAAAAGCTCTTTCCAACGAGGGCTAGGAAAACATTTTAATTACAGGGATTTAGAATCCCTTCCTTCTCCAGTGTATTAAAGGAAGGAAGCATCCAAAAGTATATTTTGAATTATTGCCAAGATAGGCTAGTGATTAGGGACTCAGAAATAATTTTCGAGATTTAGTCTTAATAGAAATACTGAATCCCTTAGAATGTTCTTCTGTGGGAGTTTAATTGCATTTTGTAACCAAAAAGAATGTTTATTCATGGGCAGCTTTATGAAACAATATAAATACCAAAGAAAAGACTAGTGTACAGAAAATCCTTCAACAAAATTGAGCAATATAAGTAATACAGTAAATAAATACATTTATCTGCTGGCTATCAGCAGGCTTTATTTCATTTTAATAGGGTTTGTTCTGTTGGTTAACAGGATACTTCATTGAGATTACAGCTTCAGTCAGCATCTAGAGACTTTTCTTGAACTGGGGCCAAACACCACATGGCCTTCTTCCGGTGTTTAGTCTTTTGACCCTGGAATCTATCCTAAAAGTATCTTGTTAGTTCTGTAGAGATGCCTTAGGGAAGTTTGATTTGGCTTATATATTTGTTTCTTGAAGATCGTACTCTGTTAATGCGGTGATGAAATGTACTTCAAAAATTAGTCACCAAAAGCTTGGATTAACAAAAACTGAAAGAAAAAATTAAACCACCAGCATTGTGGTGGTTTTACAGCATTAAGCCTTTTTTATCTAAATAAAATATATTAACAGTAACTTCGTTTTGCTAGACTGCATAGTGTTTCCAAAAGATAAAAATAAATTGGTTTTGGCAATTTAGAAGCCTTATATGTGATTTGGAAATGTCAACAAAGTGTCTACAAGTGTCAGCTTATCTTCTGTTTTCTTCTTGAATGCAGCAATGTTAACATCCTCAGGTGTTACAAAAAGTCTTTTAGGAATTACCTACCTTCTGTATATGTTTCAGGTGGATGCTCTATTAAGTAGTCCCGTTGACCAACAGAAAAGTAGCTGAAAATGAAGTCATTAGTTTTAACAAGCTCTGTTTAGCAATAAACCTTAGTGAGACATTCTGAAACCTTGAAAATTACTTTTCAGTTTGGGAACATTGTGTCTAACACTCCAATAAAACGTCGTAAAGTTATTTCTCAAGAGATGGTAACTGAGGCTGTACCTCTGAATTATCAAAATTCCTGTGAAAGTGTCATTCTGAACTGCCGAAGTATACGAATAGGAATGCTGCGCAGAATGGTAGTGGAACCTGTGATTGTAAGTAAAATTGTTCTTTCACAGCTCTCCTTTCAGGTTTTGATGGGCAGTGTTATTTTTGTACTTGAACAACATAATGTTTTGCCTTTGTCTGGGGAACAGGAAGTTTGTCTCTTAATTTCGGAGGTCGTGATTTCCAAAGAACATCAAATTACTACTGCTTTCTAACATGCAGTCTAGCTCTGGTTCTTAATAGAAATACTGTGCTGCAGCACTCTAGAAAAACTTGTTTGCATGGCTGGGGAGAGGTTATGGGTTAGCATGCATTTGTTAAGAAAATTGAAAACAATAGCTACAAGGAAGTTGATACTGATAGGTGGGAGGAAGGATCATTGTCCTAGAGGTGAATAATTTTGCTTCTACAGAATTTTTTTTTTTTGTTAGCCTTATAAGTTACATGGAAGTTTTCAAGGGGACCTTAAATGTTAGTTGTATGCAGTCAGCCAGATAAAATGCATCCTTCTTGCTGGGGTAACCACAGAAACAGCAGGGAGGTGTTACTTGTTCTTTCCATCTCTACATAGTGCTATTGTTTGATTTGCCTAAATGCTGATAGATGACATTTTCTTTTGAAGAAATAGAATGTGTGTATTTTTCAGAGTATTGTTAATGTTTTTGAAAACTGAGTACTTCAGAGAGACCTAATGTTTAAACAGTCAATGTGACTGAAAGAGACTGAGTAGTAAAGAATGTGCTTGCCTCCTTGAGTTGTGCTAAAATGTAAATTTTGGTTTTTTTAAAACTTACATTTTAAATATTAATTTTAAAATGTTTATGACGTAAATACTAAGTCAATTGAAATGTGTTTGCTAGCAGTTTAAAGGCTTTCAGTCAATTTTGGTTTGCAGAAGATGTGAAATCTTACAATTGTGTTATCTTTCAGTTTTGCCTGGATTATATCAAAATACGCCTAGAGAGTCAAGAAGGTGAGTACATTTTTCATTTTATGTTAGTGCTCAGTATGTTTATTTTGGATGAAGTAACTCTGTCAAAGGTTTTAACAGGTGAATCATAATTTAATGTTCATTCTCATTTTGTCATTTATGTAAAAAATTATACTGGATGCCTGTAGTCAGATAAGAGAAAAAAAAATTGGAGAGTACAATTTTGACCTGAAGTGTCTGGTGAATAAAAACCAAAATGTTTTTGCATTATCTCTGCCTTCTTCTGACAGAAAATTCACAATTCATGATGTCTGTACAACTAGGTTATTAGTTCTTCTCCTTCATCTGATCTGATTCTGCTTGATCTAATCATTCATTTGAAGATCTGTAGATAATGCGGTGATGACTGGCAAAGGATTTATTGAAAGTGATTTACAAACATTAAAAGCAAGAGTAACCCCCCTGTAAAATGTTAGCTTTTTAACACTTTATTAGTTCTTGGATTTCAATTGTGTTGAGTGGACAGTAAAAACCACACTAGTGTCTTAGACCTTTCTTGTCTAGATCTTTCTTGATAATTTTTTCTCCAGCCTGAACATTGCATATTTCATCTTACTGAAAGAAATAGCGATGTAATTTGGAAATGGTGAATTACATCTCCTGCTCTGTTTCCTTTCTTTTCTTTTGTAGGATTTTGTTCTGGGCCTGGAAAGCTTTGTTACCTTTTGTAATCTTAAGTTGCAGTCTTAAGATCCAGTCCTACTGAATTTTGCTGTCGTTATTTGTAAATGAGAACTATTGTATTTTGTCATTATTACATGCAGAAAAGTGTCTCACAACCTGTAAAAATAAGTGTAGCCTTTGCTAAGTCAGGTATTTAAGTTTATATTGCATCTAAAATACAAATGCATAGAAACTACAAGTTTTCATGCTTTAAATGTATTTTAAAAAATAAAACACTGAAAAGCTTAGTATAGTTTGTAGAAAATTACTATCAAGTTTTAGTTAAAACAGCTGAGTGTTGAAATTATTTCCATGGCGTCTGATCCCTCAATAGCATAAAAATGGTGACTTATTAAATGCTGTGTCTGTTGGAGCACTTGGCACTTTACTATTTTTTTTTATTTCTTTTTTTGATTTTTGAGTTATGCATATTTATCTACTTCTATATCCAATTTTATAATTCAGTAGAACCTGTAAAATACTCAACCTTGGCACTGGAAGCATCAGATGCAGTGTTAAAAATTTACCATGTTACTGACATTTTTTGGGGGGAATAAACTAGGAGTAGTCCCTTGTTTCCTCAGGCAGTCAGATAATTTCTCTGCATGTTCATGCTCTTCTTTTTAAAGTTGTTTTTCACATGGGAACTTGGTCAAAGATAAATGTGCAAAGAAAATTTTGCAAACTTACTGTAAAATGTGCCATAGCAATAGTTGCAAATCTAAATCACTGGAAATTATGGGGGTTTTTTAATGTGGAATCAAAAGTAATTTAAGGTTGGTGGGCAGAAAACAGTTTGTTTCTGATTCCTTTCTTGACAGATGACATTGGAATTTCACCTGTCTTTTAAGATACAAAAAGCCATCACTTCTTGCATATGTGTTCATTTCAAAGTTTTAAAAACTTTTAAGAAATTTAGTGAGCACATATTGATTTCTTGTTAAAATCAAGGAGGAAATTGTTAAGGAAACTTAGAGATTTTTACTATATTTTAATATAACGTCATTATTTTCTCATAGAATCGGAAAGTGATATCAGAGAGATTAATCTGAAAACTTCAGAGCTTACTAAATGTGAATGGTGTAGTGTCCGAAAATTGCCAGTAGTTTTTCTACAAACAGTACCTTCAACCTGCAGTAGTCTGAGAGATCAACTGAAAATGAGTAAAGATAATGTTTGGTATGAATGTAAAGGAGACAGTAAGTAAAACAATTTTAGTCTACTATTCACTTTAAATTGTATTTTCATGTTTTGGGTAGTGAATGAGTGCATGAAGACTAAAAGGGTCATCATTGGCTTTGGGTGATGTAGTGTTTTTTCAGACACTATTACCTTCCCGGGCTGAGAAAGAGTGCAGTTCAGAACGGCTGGGCATTCTCTTTGTCCAGAAACATTCTACTTAAAACGCTTAGTCAATTTAATATAACTTTTTTCACTAATACTTGTACTGAATGAAAGCAAATTGATTTGTTCAGCTTTTGTATACGAGCCTTTACATTTATGTCAGCTTTTGTGATTCTTCTGCTTTCTGTGCTGTTCTGCTGACAGGCTTTAGTTTTAGTAGAAACTGTTCTTTAGGTTGCCTTGGGGTATTTTCCCCCAGCATACCTGTAATGATGTTGTGAGATAGACAAACACCTGCTTGGAGAATGTGTGGATTATTTTCATGTATATTAAAATTAAATTTAATTTCCTCATAATTTTCAAGGTCCTAGCATCTTAATATGCACACCTGTTAAATGTAACATTGAGTCCTCTTCCTCTTAAACAGGCTTTTCTTCAGGTTAAATTTTGTGGTTATTCATACTTACACACTGTTCTGTACATACATGAATGCATTCAAACAGAGGAAGAATGCTTTCACAATCTCAGAATTGAGTGCTCCCATAATACTGTGTAATAGTCTCATCCACCTCCTATAAGAAGCTGTAAAGAGTCTTATAATTACAAAAGTAATTGGAGAGCATGCAGTGGACCTGGATACAATTTTGGGAGCAGGAATTAGACCCCAGGTGGACACACAGGTGTTCATAAAAAGAAAAAGCTTCCCATGTTGTCTGTGTGAGAAGTCCCTCCCTTGGCGTGGCTCTCGGCAGTGTCCCTGCCCAGCTCTTCTCCCTCAGGCTGTGGCACTGAGAGTTTTACATCCGACTGCTTTATTGCATTTGATACTTAGGAGCACTTTGTGATAACACAGCTGCTCTTTGCTTTGTAAGAAATGAAATTAATTTAAGCCTGCATCCATAGCTGTGTAAGCAATTGTGTGTAGATGCCTAGCTCCCAAAATAGGAATACCCAAAACCAAGTTAGATATCTAAATTCTGTGTGCAGTGAGTTGGGAATTATGCCGCTGAAGAATTATTTTTCACAAGAGTTAGCATGCTGGGTTAAGAATGACCAAAGGGAAATGGTTATGCTTGTGTCTGAAACTCCTCTTAAAGAAAAACAGGTCCTGGCAGTTCTGTGTTGGGTAGCAATGTAAGACTGGGATTTGCAGCCTGAATCCTATTCTTTTTTCTGACTGTGTAAAATAAATCCTCTCCATGCAATTTACTGCTTTTTGATTTTTCAGATCATATAAGTGGATGATACTTATATAATAGCTGATTGATCCTAGTCATACTCTCCTACTTCTAGGATCAGAGAGGAAATTATGCTGAATATATAATTTTTGGAATTGTAGTGAAACAATAGGATAGGAACTGCAGTAAGAAAAAGTGTTGGTTACAGAGTCTTACTCTCAGTAAGCAAAGAAGATGTTATTTCAAAATATGTTTTGGCTTTGCATTAATGTCATTTAAAAATTTATCAGGTATAATATTTAACATTTCTTGATTAAGGTAGAAGTTGAAAGCACTCTTTCTGCAAATGCAGATGAGAAAGGTTTGGCAGTTAGTCCTTCTGTCTGTCTGCTCCCATCTGTATTAGTGCTTACATACATTGTCATCAGTGTGTACTCATGCTGGCCAACAATTCCATGAAATCTGTTTATAATTGCAACATGCTTTATTTTATTTTATTCCTAAATGAGTAATTTTCTCTCTACTTTTTTGCAGGTCAGGAAGAACAGTATATAATTTTGATTTTTGAAACTGGTCTTGATCCTCATGCAAATTCAATATTTGAAAAAATAATTACGGACATTGGTATTAGAAATAATATTTCTGACTTCTTTGTGAAAATTTCCTTTGAAGAAGCTAATGCCAGGCTTGTTGCATTTACTAAGTGCTTGGAGGACAATTCCAGAGGAAGCCCATCTCACAGAGAAAGCAAAATTAAAAATGTAATTATGTTTTTGTTTTAGAACAAAGTCATTATATTCTATGGGTTACAAATACACTAAGGATAGTGTGTTAGCCAAAAAAAATTCCATCAACTTTGGCTGGCTTTTATATGAAAATTCCTAGACTGGTCCATGGTGGATTATGAAACTACAGGAAATAGTCTGTGCATTCACAGTACTTTTTAGGGTGTTCAGTTTGATTTTAAGGTTATACAGTGGTCCACTATCAAGGGATGAGAAATCTTTACTATAATCAGACAACATAATTTTTTGGTAAAATTATAATATTTCCAACAAGAAATTAAATTGCACTGTTGTAGTTTCATTTAATTAATGCTTTAATTAAACAAACTCCTTTTTAAAGAATTAGTTTTGTGACTCTGCAGGAAATGAGCAAAGACCTAAATGTAATAGATGAAGTAGGAAAGGAAAAAACCCACAAACGTGAAGTCCTCAAAGAAATGGATATTACACTGCTGGACTTCACGAAGTTTATTACCATTTTAGTTCAGTTGAGCACAGTATGCAAATTAATATTGACTCTATTCTCTTAAGGTTACTTCTGAGTCCAAAATGCAGCAGCGAAATAAACAGTTACCATTTTTTGATGATGATGAAGAAATTGGCGAACCACATACAGTATTTATTGGTCCTATAGAAAAGTAAGATATTTACCCTTGCCCTGTAATAATTCTCTGAGGGTTTTTTGGCATTTCATACTTCTTATTGAATTTATTTTTCTTCTCAGGTTGATAGTTTATCCACCTTCTCCAGCTAAAGGTGGTATTTCTGTGACCAACGAAGACCTCCATTGTCTAAATGAAGGAGAATTTTTAAATGATGTTATTATTGATTTTTATTTAAAGTAAGTTTTATTTCACGTCAGTTTTTAGTCATCTTTTACTTTGAAACTTGAAAAGTTTTGACATTGAAAATTCGTAGGTCAGTTGATAACACTTAGTCTCCAGCTATGGAGTATATAATTTATATACTAAATTATGTATAGCTATAATTTTAAAGGTTGTTTTGTAATCTTGCAAGAAATTTTGGTTCTTCTCCTGTCCTGCTCACAGTGACATTGTTCTGACTTGGATAAAGGTTCTTTGCAACTTTTTAACATCTCGAGAGCAAAGTTGACTGAAAGAAAAAAGCTTTTTGTAAGTTCAGTTGCTCTTTCCAGAATATTTATGTTTCTTGGAATTTCATTTGTTTTGATTAACGTAATACATAAATTAATTTTGTGGTGTTGCTGATGCTGCAGATGTTAGAAGTGTATTAAATTGTTAGATGCTGCTGGTTTTATGCTACACATAAGGTGCGTATGTATATTTTTCAGTCTATTAATGTGTTTTAGAAGTAAAAAGAAAATGAGTGTGACGCTCTTGGGACTGTTCGGAGATGTGGTGGCTCAAATACAAAATACGGGTCTCCTAGATAGGTCTTCATGTAACAAACTCCTTGAAAATATGTTTTCCTGCCATGAAATAAAAATAAATATAACAGCAGCAGAACAGTTTGTTGATTGAGCAGAGCAATAATATCTTGAAATATTAATACCTTTAAATATTTACATAAATTTTGCATTAATTAATTTCTGTGGCTAGTCGCCTCCAAATAACTATTCTGTGAGAAGCTGCTGCAATTTGGTGGGGAGCAACTATTGGCAATCCTTTTTACTGTGGTGCTGAGTACTTTTGAGTTAAAACCTCCATTAATTTTTCTTTCTTTTTTTTAAACTAATTAGGTATTTGGTACTTGAAAAGCTGAAAAAAGAAGATGCTGATAGAATACATGTGTTCAGTTCTTTCTTCTATAAACGCCTTAATCAAAGAGAAAGAAGAAATATTCATGAAACTTCAAACCTTTCGTAAGTCTGTTGATAAGTCAGTGTAACATAGAACTAAGTGCAATGAAGACTCTGAGAACACACTCTTTACAGAGAGAAATATCAGCATAACTCTAGGAAACATCCAGACCAGTAGCAAACATAGAATATGCCTTGAAAACCTTAACAAGCTGTTAAGGTGAAAATATCTGGAAAGTGCTCCGTCAAATAAAATAAGCCACACCACAAATTTTATGTTGATTTCTTCTTGCAGAATACAACAGAAGCGACACGGGCGAGTAAAAACGTGGACACGGCATGTTGACATTTTTGAGAAAGATTTCATTTTTGTTCCCCTTAATGAAGCGTAAGTGAACACACCTTTTTATCACATTTGCTAAAGGTTTAAGCCTCATAATTCTAAAATTGAAAGTTACATTAAAATGTGAATTGAAGTTAAAAATTAAGAGAATAAACATATTTTTCCAGGTTATGAAAAATTAAATAGTTATGTAAGACCTTTAAATGTTGTAGTATAAGAATTATCAGACAATTTATAGACTGAGCAAAAATGAACTTTTCTGAGTACTTTTTCTAGGTTTTACCTCAATCTCTGGTTTTCTTTCTTCTAAGCTTTTGACATTGATAACTTCTGGATTTACCTTTTTTAGTCCTTTCTGATGAGATCGCATAGGTGGGATCATCTTTAGTTATAATAAACTGATATTGAAAGAAAACTTAATTGAAAATCGCTACTGCCTTGAGAACTTTATTCTTTTTCTTTACATCCTTTTGTCCTGACACTTGTTAAGGGTCAAGAAGCAGACCATTAGCATTCTAATGGTTGCTAAGGACTTTGATGATGCTTACTTTCCTTCAGATCAGAGCAAGTTGTCACAAAAACATTCGTGTATTTCACAGAAGTAATCTAAACAGTTCTTAAGCCAAAATATTTACGAAAGTTAAAGTACTGTATTTTAAACATATGCTATAGAAACATAATAAAGTAAGGACAGAGAGACAGGAAGTTTCTAACTGATGTCTGATAGGCATACCATGCTGATATTTCAAAAATTTAAAAAGATATTTTTTTAATAAAATGTGACTTATCTAGGTACTGTGCCATTGTGCAGTGGGAGGGAATTTCTAAATCGTGTTGTTTTCCTGCCTCCTCTCCAGTTGAATTCTGCGGCTAGCTGTATAGAGGCAGTTACAAGATAACTGGCCATACGTAGATCTGTCCTTTTAGTAAAGTTGTATTGCCCTGAAAAAGGTGTTCATAAACACTAACTTTAGTTTTTGACATACCATGACCTCTGGCAAGACATCCAGATCTAGGGGATATAAATGACTCAGGTGTAAGGTCCACTGCAGGTCCCTGTCTGCTGCAGACTTCATCCTTGCTATCCCTCTCCCATGAAACTTCAAGTACCCAAACTTTGAAGTGTCTGTCATTTAAAGTTGCCTTTGCACTTTTTATATGGTTCACTTCCCACCATCTTCTCATGCATCATTCACGTATCCACATGGGTTATGCAGAGGAGAAATGAGTATGACCTAGAAGTCACCTGAAAATGAAAATGAATGGTTCTGTGGTTTTATAAGAATTATTTATGTTGCTAGTAACTTAACACACAGTAGTTTTCACTGTCTTGTTCATTTACTGATAAGGAACTAAAGCAATGTCTATCTCAGCAATTAGAATATAACAGTTTGTACTGAAGGCAAAATGTTCACACCATGTGTGAGTTGGTGGTTTTGGGTTAGAGTGGCTTGGTCTCAAGGACTCATCCAGTTACGATTAGAGCATGAAAAGTGTACTCCTGGTGTGCATTGGTCATCTGGATATAATCCTGTTCACACTTTTTGGAACTGTCCCTTCACTGTAAGCTGAAGCTTGTTGAGTAGCGATAGTAGGACATTCATTTGCAACACTTCCAGGTAGGTATAGTAAGAATATTACAGAGCAGAAAAATAACCAAGTAGCCAGGGAGATGAGAAAGTGGTGATTTGAAGGGGGCTTGCTGGGTTTTGGTGTCTATTTCCAACAAGTTTTTCCAGAATATTTCGTAACCACTAGTTTAGGGAATGTAGTCTTATCATCTAATCAGCTGTCAAAATGCAGTAATTGGAGGTGGGGAGAGGTTGAATCTAGGGCAGAATCGACTTCAGAACAATGTGTCTTGATTTAACCATGACTAGATCAGTGTCCTTTGGCTGTACAGTCCTTCTTGTTCAAGTCTCCAATGAGAACAGGTTGTTCTGTTCAAAGTCACAAGCTGTTTTCTTTTTACATCCAGGTTAATTTGCTAGTCTGTTGATGTAATTGGTACATAAAGTCTCTCTTAATAGAGTACACACGAATTCTAGGGTCGGGCAGTACTTAATACGTTCATTTATTAGGTGTGGTGAATCATTCAAGACAAACCATGCCTCACATGCTGCTTTCAATGGCCACTTTAACTGCCATTAAGTTTTGATGGAGTTTAGGCTTCATAACCATCTAATATTTTTTTTAGTATGTCATTTAGACGTGTTTTTAGCTGCTGCCTTTTCTTTTGTTTCCTAGAACACATTGAAGTGTGACTTCAGCTGTTTAATGCATAGCTAGCTTCTGTTTTGTTATTTGCTGTAGACAAAGATCCCTCAGAAAATTTCTAAATTGAACAATCAAAATCCACTTGTAGTGCCTCAGTCCCTGAATTTACTGCTGCTCTAGTTCTGATTGAGTGGCAAGTCAGTGAAGTCTAAAGAAGCAAGGAAATAGGAGGAAACTGTTGAAAAACTTACGCTTTGTGTTGGGGGTTATAACTGGTTTTGATTTGGAAAAGATAGAATGTCAGTTCTGTGAAGAGTGAGGAAGGCAAGAGAGCCGTAGTGATGGCATTACAAGCACTCTTTTTTTCTCCTTCTTTAGCTCACTGTTGACAAGATTTCTTTAAAACTGTAAACTGTTAAATACAATTGGAAGATCTCGAAAGTGGAAGAGTATGGGCAATTCAGCCAGACCATTAGATCTGACTACTTGTGTTACTAGTGCTGAACTACGAGAAAACTTCAAACAGCCATAAAACATGAACTCTACAATCTCTAATTAATGCAGTAATGAAGAAAATGTTAAAAAATAAATAAGCTTCAATTCAGAGAAAGAAAAAATTGTATGAAGTGTGAGCAAATTGAAATATTTAAGACAGCACCTCTTTTCAACTAACTGCATCATACTAATTAATTTGTTGGCGATTATTTGCATGGAGAAATCGTACTTTTACAGAAGCCTGTGAAGGCTTGAGTAAAACCTGGTTAGAAAAGTGAACAGCTAGTATAGTTTATCTTTGAATAATTATGGGGCAGGAATATTTTGTGTATGTGTGCATGGGCATGTGTGCATGTTTTGTTTGTTTCTTACCAATGTCAGGTTTAACTGTGAGCATTAATGTAATTGTGAGTTTTTAATGTATTTTTTTTCCTTTGCAGCGCCCACTGGTTTTTGGCTGTTATCTGTTTTCCTGGTTTAGAAAAACCCAAATATGAACCAAATCCCCATTACCATGAAAATGCTGCAATGCCAATGAAATCTTCCTCTTCAGATGGGGAGAGCAGAGCACCATCTCCTTTGCCAAATGAATTAGATGCACAAAACTCGCCTTCTAAGTCCATAGCAAAGAAGACGTTTACCAAAAAGTACAGTACAGCTTTAATTGACCCAAACACTGAAACAGAGGACAGCGAATCTTCATGTTGTAGAAGAAGTCCTTGTAGGGGAAAAAGTGCTTTCAAAAAACTGAATCAAATAGACAGTGATGTGGAAGAACCTAACACTGTGGAATCAGCATGCCATAAACTAGACCATAGAACTCTGGATGAAAATGGTATACAGGGTGAATTCACAGCTGCTAGCCAATCTATGGGTATGTAATTGTAAAAATATGCACATTTTAATGAAATATTTGGAGATTTCAGATCTGTTACTACTTCTGCAATGGTGTAAACGTAATACTTTGAAAGTTTAGTATATGGCTGAATTTCAAGTGCTTGCAATATAAGTAATTCATAGTCATTGCATTTAAAAAATTTTTATGGCTATTAACATGACTCTCTGTTATGTTAATAACATAACAAATACTGTTTTCCTAAATCAGATTAATTTTTCATTTCTATGATCTTTTTTCAAACAAAATCATTTTGTCGCTATCACTTTGCATCCCTCAAGATTGCAGTTGTTAAGGAAAAAGTAGTTGACCATGGATCCTTACAATGTACGTGCAGGGGAACACTGACCTAAGATTATGTGAGCAACCTTAATATCGGTGTCTTTTATCATTTGATGTTTTACTTCAACACTATTCATTTCTTTAATGTCCTGATAAGAAGGTATGTAAAAAGAGTAAGAAGAAAATAATTCTAAAAAAAATTTTCCTCTGTGACCACTGTGTTACATTTAGAGAGGCTTTCTCAATGCATTGCTGCTGTGAAGACTGAGCTTACCAATCTGCAACAGTGTTTGTACCCACGTGAACAAAGGAGCTGGCATACTTTTAAAGGCAGGTGAAGGAATTAGGAAAAGGTTGTTTTCTCTGTTCACTGCAATGTTTGGATCTCCTTAAGGCATAGACTAGGAAACAGCTGATTATGCAAAAGCTTTTACTTTAGTCACCAGTAGTATTCCTACTGACTTAGTTTCCACAATAAAGAATCGTATACCGTATAGTACAAGGTCTGAAAATATTACCAATCATATGGTTTAATCTGTATAATGCAGGCCATTACAACTTCAATATCTTTGTGGGTATAAACACTGCTAATTTCTATTCTAAATTTATTAATTTGTAATAACATTGTCACTGTTCCTAGAAGGTCTTGGAGGGCTGCTGGGGGTGCACATAGATGTGTTCTTGTTTGAGTCGATTTTTCATATTATGTGTGATTGTTACCATTTGTGATACTGCTGCTGTATGATGTGGTCTCATGTCTTGGATGCTGCTACTGTTGTTTGCCTGTAATTAGTTGGAATGTGCTTTGTGACAGGTTTTTGCTAGGATTACGTTTCTTGTGGGTTTTTTAAGGCTGCATTGTATTGGCGGCTGATGGTCATTCTCTTTCTAACTTAAATGCTCAGAATCTCCTGCTGAACTATTGCAGATGAGGCACCCTTTCATTAAAGTGGATGTTCTCAGGGGGCACAGTCCTGATTTAAGGGTGAGATTGACCCTAAGGATATGTTTAGGCAGCTAAATTTAGATGCACCGTATTTCAGCTTCAATTTCAACCAGATGGAAGAGGAGCATTTTGCCTTGGGTTATCTGACCGACCTTCAGCTGTTGCTCCAGAAGATATGGATCTTGACTGTGCCAAATCCATCCATAAGTCCTGGATATCCAAGGATATCTTGAAAGACTGCGCATGCCTCTGATAGTGTAGTAAATGGAGCCAAGAGACTTCCTCTCCTCATCGTAAAGCAGATGTAGAGTAGCTGTTCAGTTGAATAGCTCTGTGCTCTGATTATGGTTTCCTGACATTGAGACCCTAGGTGCTAACTATACGTGGTAGCCTAAACTGAGATGTCTTGATTTCAGACTAGATCTTGGTGTTGAACTTGTGAATCAGTAGCAGTTCATACCTAAATAACTTTGAAGAAGTCATCCAAATTGTATCTATTTTTATTACTTATCTAATCATCTTTTTATTGCTCAGTTTTTGAACAAGATGTGATTCGTCTCAATACCAATTTTTATTTTTTAGAAATCTGTCAGCAATAAGTCACATTAGTATATGACCTACTTCTTATGCTAAGGTCTTTTCAAAGGTACTGAGTGAGACTAATTCCCAAGTTTGTCCCTGTGGAACTCCACTGGTGACCTCTTTCCAAAGTGTTACCTCAGCTTCTCTTTTGAAATATTCTCAAATGCAGATGTTCTCCTTTTTTTTCCACTAGCTAGTTCACTGCCCTATTTACTCTTCTTATAGAAATCCTAGTTTCCTTTAATAGGTAATATGTCCTCCAGTGACACCACAACCAATGCTTTTATTTTTGTCATTGTTTAGATATATTACATAGCCCCTTTCTAGGAAGATTTTGAGTATTGTTGGCATGAGTTACCATTTTTCGTTTATTTCCACAGTTTACTATTTTTTCCATCAAAATCTGTTCTGAAGTCTTGTATGGCAGTAGTAAGACTAGTGAGCCTGTAGTGTCTGTATCTGCTTCTTGTACAGGTATAGCCAGAACATTCATAATTTTTTTTTCTTCTGATGCTGTTTCCTGCTGAATATGTGACTAAATATGTAGAGGTGATTGGGATTGAATCTACAGATAATCTCTTTATGCAACCAGCTGTGAAATATTTCTAATATTTCTAAGCTGCTGCTGTTCTTCATTCTGCTCTCCCTACCAGTGTGTTCCCAAGCTGCCTTTTGCTTTTTACCAACACGAATCTTTGTATAACTGCACAGCGAACTGATGGAAGAAATTATTCCAGTTAAAAAATAATAAGCTTGTGACTACCTTTTTCAGTCTGGTCCACTGTGTGTATGGATGTGTGTGGTGTTATGGAAGGAACCAGCTAGGGATAGGAATAGGTAGGTAGAGAGTATATCTGAGTGCCTCTTTTGGTAGTAGTACCAATTTAGACTGTTACAAAGGCTTCATGGAACTATGGGGCAATTTCATAGTGGGTTTTAGTCTAGGTCTCTCAGATTTTTTTTTAGGCATCTCACGCAATAAGAAATAGTTTCTGTTGTGCTACTTAGAAACTTTTCACTTTTGTTCATATGCATGAGTAAATTACTCTATGTTAGCTGTATCACAGTTACTGTGAGGAAATCTGAGGTATAAAGTGAGTTTGGTCTTCAGTGATGCCATAGTATTTGATGTTTAAATATCATGCTGTCTGTGATTGATACAGATGGATTGCACAAAATCAGACTAAACTATAGTGAAGACTCAGCTGATGGCAGTAAACTAAATGAAGATGAGCTTATAGATTTTTCTGAAGACCAAGATAACCAGGTAAAGAATTTAGCAATTTTAATTAAGGAAATGTGAACTATTTTGTTGTAATTTGAATGGACAGCTTAAAAGCAGTGTACACATTGTGAATGTGCATTGTCTAAAGCTGCTTATTGTAAAGTGTTGAATCCAAAGCACTGGTTACCTACAAAAATCTGCAGGTTAGTTGATGGAGAGGATTATACATTTGTTCATTTAACTGTTTAATAGAACTGCTGTACTGATCCTGCATTTCATTTTGTGAGTCTTGCTTAATGACAATGCCACACAGTGATTTTAGTGGGAACACTGAAAGTCAATACATTTCTGTCCTTTGTCTCCCACTGTGTATGGGAGTGGAGGGTCTCGCCACCTTTTCTGGACCTCTGAGTCCAGAACAAACTATTATTTTTTCAGTCTTCACCTATCTGTAATGACTTCCAAATAGCTATGTATATGTGTACATACATATAAAAACTCCAGTTGATGTTGAAACCTAGCTGTGCTTTTCAGGTGGACTTAGCCCACCCCTCCTGTCATGTCACCTTGTGAAAACATTCTGAGTTTTGCCTGATGGAACTGCCTGTCTTTTTTGTAGCAGTTAGAGTTTGCAGAAGATGGAGAACAAGTAGTAGAGTATTTCCAATGTGAAGTACATGGCATGAAGGCAGGGAAGCAAGCGCAGGGCCAGATATGTTCCTTGAGAGAAGGACCAAATTCCAACCTCCTTAGTTGGTGTGTAGCTTAGAACTTAACTCAGGCTGAAGCTATCACTGATACTTTCTAGAATGCACAAAGCAAGTGTACCAATGACCATGATAAGCTGAACGGACCAACCTTTTCATCTGCCAAAAAAGGAGTTGAGGCTGCAACAAAAACAAGTGTACAAGGAAGTAGGCAGTAGTTTTCAACATGATAGCATGTTCATGGCATAGTTTGAGGATTTCAGTGCCAGGATCCTGTGTGTTAATGAAGTGTACACAATGCTGACATAAACATTCACAAATCATGCTGGTACTGGGGTTCCCATTTGTGGAAAGCACATCTTTCCCTGTAACACAGTGATCTATGGCAGTAATATTGAACTCAATGGCAGGGTAAGAAACTATGGATCGCTGGGATTCTTCTAGATACAACTTAGCACTTTTGTTCATAAAACTTCCATATTGTTTATAGCAATCAATATTAAATCAAAAGGCCAGAGGATATTTCCAGGCTTGTGGTATGACTGTTTTTGCAATCCATAACCCTGTGTATCATGGTGGTTTCATTTTCCTTGCCCTAAGAATCAAGTTGTTGCATTTTGGAGCAAAAATAGAATTTTATGTCTGAGCTTGTTGCAGATCTTGTCTTATTTCACCCAGAAGATAACATACTCGAAACCACCAAGCAAGTTTCTAGTATTCACTGGCAAGGAAAAGTATTGATAATTGGGATTATAACCAGATAATGGAGATTCACCTTTTCTAAGACAGCAGTGCTTTGAAAATGTTGGTTGCATTTTTCTAGTTTCAGCGGTTCTTTAATAAATAGCAGCATTCAGTCCATGTCATTCTTGCGTGAATTTTAGAAACCCTGTGACTAAAAGTTGGTAAACTTAACAAACAATGAATCATTTCAGATTAAAGGTACCATTTCTTTATTAAACTTAGTTATTTGTCTTGAGTGAAAATGGTAAGTGTAACAATAATTTCCTTTGCATCTGTATGAAAAAACAATATTAGCTTTTAAACACCTGTAACCACATTGCTTCTGTAGGAAGACAGTAGTGATGATGGTGGCCTTTTAGATGATAACTGTAATTCAGAAATGGGACAATGGTACCTGAAGCCAACTATCTGCAAACAGTAAGTATTAAAACAGTTAAAATGGAAATTTCATAGAAGTTTATGAAATATAAAAGACCGTAATTATGGGAAATAGTCATACATGAATTTTCAAATACTTTAATCAGCATGCTGTTAGCATTTGAGAGAGAATTTTATGCTTTATATGATCATCTTCAGTGGGCAGAAAATTTATTGAATGAAACTATTAGTGAAATAATAGCTTTTTGGGTTTCTGTTAAGCCTGTGTGCTGGATCAGGCAAATGAAGATTGTTTCTTCAAATAAGGCTGTTCTTGGTATTTTGCACTAGGATTCCTGCAAAAACAAGGTGCAGAAGCATGTTCAAATGTATCCTATATTAAAAAAAAGATTAATGTTTTTAAATTAAATAATTAAATTAATAGTAAAGAAAACCTTTATCACTACTCAAATTAGTAAAGGAAAATGTGAGTAATTTTTAACTGCCCCCTTTTCCTTTTCTAAATGTATTGTAGCTGTTCCTCTTTATTGTCTCTGTTCTTTTTTCTCTAGTAAGAGTGTTCCACATTTTGTTTTAGATTTTTCATCTGTTCTGGATTTGAAAACTTTTTATTTAATATTTGAAACCCAGAAATAATTTCTTAGTAAATATTGACTGCAGATGTTTGCAGTATGGTGTGACAGATGCATGATTTGAAATCCAGAAATATTGTTATTAGTATTGCTGTCTTGACAGTTTGCTTTGTATTTTTTTCATAATTTATCTATTTTTGTATTTCCTTCCTTGTGAATACAAGGTTTACTAGAAAGGTGAAGACTTTCTCAGTACATTCTTAGGAGACAGAATAGAATTACAAATTTATAGATGTTGTGGAATACATGACAATACATTTTCAAGGAAAAGCCCATCTGTGTTCTATGTTTTAAGAATATTTATGAGCTTCTGATTATAGCTTGGCTAAATTTGTCCCATTTTGATGACAGATTATCTGTACATAATACTTTCCAGCAGACAGTATTTTAATTCAGTGTGACGTTTCATAACATCTTTTGACACTTAAGTATCAAAAGTCATTATGGGTACTGTATTTTAAAATATACTTCTATATAAAATAGAAAATTCCCTTGAAAAGGCTGTCACTTCTTCCCCTCCCAAAGTACTACATTTTTTAAAGAGCATTTTAAAGAACATTTAATGCTTTTTTAAAGAGTGGTACCTGTGTAAATATTAACTTTTATCAGAAATTAAAACAAGTACAAGCAAACATTATTCAAGTGATTATATGCTTATCTCTAAAAAATTGCATACATGTAAATTAGTTTATAAATGCAAACACACCTATACATAAATGCATGCAGATATTTTGTCTGAATTTATTAGTTTGGAGTTTCTTCGAATAATACTTTGTCTGAATGTATATATGTTATTGTTAGAAAAGAAAAAGCAGAGATTTGTGAAAAGTAAATGTGAAAAGTAAATTTATTTTTTCCTCAAAATACATACTACGAATAATGCTGGAATTCTGAACTCTGGTATGAGTTAGCTTTGATGTATAAATTCAACTTGCATATAAGGTGGCTGATAAGATTACTGTGCTTGTGACTACTGAAAAGGTAGTGTGCTTTAGACTGAGTGATAGGATATCAGCATTTGTAGTGTTCAGGAGAGGACTTGAGCAGACTTGGCTCTCTAGAAAATACTTGATTACAGATACATTATTTCTTAAAGTCTTTCAAATAGAGTTGGTGTATGGGTATAACTAGCAGCTAGATTTCAGATTTAGGCTGGGATCACTTCTTGAACATGCTTTCCTAATGTCTTCTGGTGTGCTGTGGAGTGTCCCATCTGTCCTCGAGCTGCTACTGTAGCAGGATGTTTGTGGGCTCTCTGCCTTACTTTCTCTTGCCAGTGTCCCAGATACCTTGTGCACCTAAAAGAGCATTAGACACCCAAAGGTGTTTTAAGTACCTAGTTTTAAGCAACTGTAACAAATTGTCTGACAGTACTGTATTTTCTAAGTGCATTCCTAAGTGTACTTAGTATATGGTTAACTCTAAAGATAACTTGTCATTTAGCTATCCCAGTTACAGAGATTACAGCAGTGCTGGCAGAACTTCAGAGTATTGATCTAGTTTAGTTAAGGCCACCCCACAAACTATTATTGTGTAACACTGTGTTTTTCAAGCTGCTGTAAAATACTGTGTACTTAAAACTTGTGTTCTCTGTTAGGCCCTGCATTTTGCTTATGGACTCACTGAGAGGCCCTTCCCGGTCAAATGTTGTGAAAACACTAAGGGAGTAAGTTTTGTAACTGGTGCTTGGGGCTTTGGTTTGGTTTGGGGTGTTTTTTTCTTTTAGTTTGGTTTAGGGTAATTTTTGAAAATTCTTCAAGGACTGAAAAAAATACTTTAATTTGCATGGTCTTTTATTGTAGATATTTAGAGGTGGAATGGGAAGTCAGGAAAGGCAGCAAAAGAAGCTTTTCCAAAGATGTCATGAAAGGTTCCAACCCAAAAGTGCCACAGCAGAACAACTTCAGTGATTGTGGAGTGTACATCCTCCAGTATGTGGAGAGCTTTTTTGAGGTATGTATGTTTGTGAAGCTGTTTTTGATTCCTGCAGAAGTCAAATATAAGCTGTGAAAATTACAATTATAAAAAGCTCCTAGTGTAGCTCAATACCTCTTTATGAGATTGTGCGTTATAAACTAATTTATACATAAACATACAGAGTAACTTTTTAGAAAATAAACTAATTATCCTTTTTAGTTGTACGTACATAAAAGAAATTGTAAGCCATTAAATTTTCCAAGAGAATCTAAAGAAAACACATTTAGAGTCTTCCTTTGTGTTCTTCTGCTGTGTACCCTTTAAAATCGTCCAGTAAGAACTTGAGTTCAAAATCTAAACTAAAAATGTACTACAAAAAGCTTGTTCTTTTTCCCCTAAGAACTGTGACTCAATAAATTCAGAAATGGGACACAGGTAGGGGGTTTATGTTTCTTCTGGGGGTATTTTTAACTTGTAAGAAAACATGTAAGTGAAATCATTACATCTAAATGCCAAATCTTGTTTCCATTGAAGGAATTGTTTGAATGCTTGCTTACTTACAAGCTGACTTGTCTTCAAGTTACAGCTCCTTTCAGAAGTGGAGGCATTAGCACCTTCTGGTCTAGGCTGGGAGGAGAAACGGTGGTCAAGTGAGATGCTGTCTGCTTGGGACAGTAGCTCTCTTTAGAATCCCTGGTGCTTTAGAGCATTGTTCCTAAACTCTCCTGTAGCTAACCCTTTCCAGGAAAAGCTGGCAGCTTATCCATTCCTCAACCCTCCCTCCATTCGTACATTACCCAAGAGCAGCAAAGCTTTAGCAGGATGCATTCATGCAAGTGGAAGGCAAAAGCTTTTGCTTTACTGATGAGTTCTTGAAAGCTTAAACCATAACCAAGTGCTTCCACTTTTGTTCACTGGGGGTATGAGGAGCAACCAAGTTTTATTAATCTTAGCCCATTCCTTTTTGTGAATTGATTGCCAGATTATGTCAGGCTGAATCCCTTGTCCTGCCTAGTCTGGCAGTGTGCTGCAGCTTTGTCGGCCGGGGAATAGGCACAGCACATACATATGTCAGAGAGCAAATCACAGGATATTCTCAGAAGTAACTTCAGTGAGGAAGGAAAACCTGTGCTGGCTGCACAGTACTAGACTGTGTTGAAGTTCCTTAGCGACCAATTTCAGCTGCTTTGTATTTGGAAACTGCCCACAGTCTCATTTTGCACCAGCTCTGCTAACTTGATGGAGAGTATGTGGGGGCAGGTGCTTAATCTGATGTTTGTGAACTGTTCAGGCACATCTGTGTGCTCTTTGTGGATTTATTTTAAGTACTAAAATCACGATGTGTATTTTTTGAAACAGACTCTCCTGTCAGGGTGGGTGAGCAGTGAGGAGGCCCCAGCGGGCTGTGACAGCAGGGCCGTGTCAGCGCTCGGAGCCGGCTGTGCCCTTGGGGGCCGCCAGGGGCCGCTGCGGGAGGGGCAGCGCCAGCTCGCCCCGAGAACCTGCACGGCGAGGGGCAGGCGCTCAGCGCAGCTCGCCTCTCCCCGTGGCACTGCTTGTCTTCCCCGAACTGAACAGCCACCGAAAAATGGTGCTAGCACAACATTAAGCAGAATGTTCCTGTGCAGAATGTCACTAGTTTTTTTTTCACAAGCAGCCTTGCTGATCTTACCTCTTAAATAACCCTGATGATGTAAACTGGAGTACAGAAAGGGAGGAATTTCTTTGAGAGACAACACTGTTCCCCAAATTGTTATTTGTTTAGGGTGGAATTGTACAGTATCATTGAAGAGGTGTAGATAATGTCTCATAATTATCTTAATTATTTGGATGAATGATACCTAGCAAGAAAACAGAATGTAAATATAAAAAGCATTGGTGGTAGGCAGGGACTTTTTTTCTAGGGTGAAATCTAAAACTGGCTTGCCTAGTTGATTATAATCCTAAAGGTTATTTATAAGAACAGGAATGGTTTGGATTCCTGATGAGCTCTAGATTTTGATGTTAGTGATTCTTAAAAGATGTCCTATATCTTTACAGTAGTTTTCTCTCTCGCTCACTTTTTTTTTTATTAGAAGAATTTTACACATTTATGCAGACAAATGCTTAGTCTAAAAGATGTAGCAAACACAGTAGATTGTTCAGGCATTCTTATAATCAGGACTGATTTGGATGGATTTTACTCTGTAACATACTGAAGCTTGATTGATTTTACTGTAATTATATGTGTACAAAACACAGAAATTGTAGAAATTTTGTTCTATGCTGGTGGAATGATGTGAGGAAGAATGTACTTTTCCTCAGTACAGTTTTCTTCAGTCATTTAGGTTATAACTCCTTACTGTAATATCCAAATGACCTTTCTTTTCAGAATCCCATTTTGAGTTTTGAGCTACCAATGAACTTAACAGACTGGTTTCCACGCCCAAGAATGAAAACCAAAAGAGAAGAAATACGAAAAATAATCCTGACACTCCAGGAACAGCAGAACAAGGACAAGAAGGGACAGAAAGACCCAAATTCAATTTTGCAGGAAAAGACAGAACAACTTACCAACAACAGCTCAGACTGAATGTTGTATCTGTTGCATGTTAGCTCCACAATCAAAATTGAAACCTACATTTTTGTCTGCCCAGACTAAAGATTTGGTGTGTTCTCTGCTCAAAGTTACTTGGGAATGTTTAATGCCTGTATAAATGTGTGTCATAAAATGGTTTAATTCCCACAAAGATGTGTATTAAGTGAGTCTGTACATATGTTAATGAGGCCAACTTTTTCAGCATTTGTAATTACTTTTTTTCCACTTGATAGGGAGCTTTTGTTATGTATTTCTGTTAATAGAACTTAAATAGCAACTTCTAAACATAAAGCAAATAAAGAAAATATAGGATAAAATGGTTACCTTTTTCTTTTTCAGTTAAGTTTTAATGTTACAGGCTTAAGTAACTCATAGGAAATGATTTGGTAGTGAGATAATGAATTCATATTTTGACCCTATTTAGTTGCCCTTTACAAGGTTATTCTGCTTGCGCTACAAAACAATAATATGGGTAAGTGTCTCAATGTACCATGGCCTCCGAGAGGGTGATTCCCATCTTCCCAGTATCTAAGTGTAGGCAGTGTCATAGTTCATAGGACCACTCCAGATTTGGAGGTTTAGAAGATATGCATTGCAATTGCAATTCCACCCTTGCTTTAGTGGGACAGGCTAGGGAAAGGGGGAGAGTGCTCTTTGACCAGAGGTAACTCTTCAAACAGTATTATAAAAGTGGTTTCAATGAAGTGATCTTGAGTGACTCTATTAAATCATATTTTGTGGATCCCAATTGTTGTACAGGTGTATTTTGAAACTTTCTTCATTATAAAATTGTATTTTGGTAAGTGTACTTGGAATAGCAGATTGCCCACATTACATTTTCTATGTTACAATTCTGAATGTTACATTCATATGTGCTTTATCTAAGTAATGAACATTTAAAAAGAAAAAAAGTGTATGATTACTATTTTTTCTAATATCCATGCAAAAAAACCAAAATACCAGTGTTCATTGCTTGCTTGTTTGTTCTTGGCTTTAGGTAGCATCAGACAAATGTAGGGATTTGCTTGGATATTTCCAGTGTATTTTGATTTTACAACAATCTAAAATGCCATTGTTGCGTACACTGCAAAAGTAGCCTTTTATCCCTGTTCTAGAAAGGCTTTGGCATTGAAGTGGGGAAAGTAAGAAAAGATTTGTGCAAGGATATATATTTCCATTTTTCTACTAATACAGATATCTTTGAAGGGAACCAGAAAGTGTCATTTCCCAGGAAAGAATTTGTAGGGGTAGAGAGGGATCTTCTATCTTGCCTTGCAGATAATATTTTCTCTCCTGATTTTTCTACTGGGAATATTGTTTACCATTCCCTTCTCCCAAAGAGAAGCAGGAGAGAGTTCATTAGCTGAACTCTGGGCCCCTTGAGATTTATTTTTCTATACAACATCAAGTCTAACCCAGTACTTCATGGCCTCCATGAGTTTTCATTTTCTCTAAACCCTGAAAACACGGCTGCTAAATGACATTACTTCCAGGGCATTCCTGCACAGAGGACTCTCTGTGACACCCTCTGTTTACAGGGGGGGTTCTCTCACCAAGGCAGAGTGTTGCACACAGAGCAATACAACTGTGGGCTGCTAATCTTTTGTACAGATAACCTGTGGGATTTAGGGGAGTTGTTCATTCCCTGGTTTCTCTTGCATAAACCCTGGGCCCCATGGAGAATATGTAAGCACCACATATATGTGTTCTGTTAGAGATGACTCCTGCAGTTTTCTTGTTGGAAGAATGTGGGAGCAATTTCCTGGACTACAAATTAAATACATAATGTGCACACCTCTGAGTTGTTTCCTCCTTCAAATTTTTATCCAGTATTCTTGCCACTGTTGGGGAAAACTAGGGATAAAATAGTTCTGGACTGTGGAAATGCAGGGTCTTGTGTATCTGGCTTTAGTGCAACTGACATACTGGAATAGTAGTTTATACAAGAGAGGGAAGGAAAATAATTTCTTTGAAATAGAGGAGAGACAGTTGCAAATAAGAATGTATTCCTTCCTAGTCTAGTCTTTCCCAACAGCACATTTTGATTCTATGGAATATATCCACATTTCATCAATATATTAGTTTTCCTTTTTCTAATATTTGTGATGCAGGTTCATATTTTGATGCTGTAGAACTCTTTGGTTCTCTTACTGGGAATGGCCTGGTGCTTCCTCCTTTTCCTTTCTCTTTCCTCCCCTTCCTCCTCCCTTTTCCCCTTTTTCAAAGCTGTGAAGGAAGTGCTGGATTTACTATCATTCAATGTTCAAGGTCTCAAGATCTTCAGTCACATACAGCAAGCTAATATACGTGTTAAATATAGGAAACTTATTTTTTTAATAAAATGTGACGTTAATAGAAAAAACCCTACAGAATTAAGAATGAGTTATTTAAAACCTTCCTGACTTGGTTTAACAAGCTCACTACTGCATGTGCTTGGTAAGTGTTTTTTATTAACATGATGGTGGGCAATGCTGCAGTGTTTTGCAATCTTAACAAGTTTTACCAGTGCCTTTTCTGAATCAGATGTATTCAATGGAAATTAGTAGGGTGGGGACTAGATAAGTTTATTTCATAATTACATGACAACACATGCACTCTATGGAAAATATATGTTGTATATTTCTTTAGACCATTTATGATTACAAGTGCTTTAAGAGTAGCCTGACTGCATTCTGCAATGTAAGGGATCAGATGGCCATCTAATTAAATGTATCTGTTTGTATTGTTTTTCAGGTTGGGTAGAATAACAGTTAAGAATTCTTATTAAGGTTTTAGATTACTTAGCATAAAAAATGCATGTATTTGTGCACATTTGCAGGGTAGCTGCAAAAGCAGAAGAGACATCTAAGTAGTCCCTTGTGACATTTCTATTTTTCCTGCTGAGAAACTGAGCACACTCTTTATAGACCAGAGACTTCAAACAGAATTGATTTTTGAGGTTGCACTACATTCTTGTTTTGGAAGAATCTGACTTCCAAAACATTCAGTAAAGAAAGAGGGAAAAATCAAGCGAGCTTTACAGCAAGATGAGGAAACTATGTTATTGATTTTTTTTTTTTTTTTTTTTAAATCTTGCATAGCAAATGAGTGAAGAAGAATAGGTATGATTTTTAATTTCTATTAATAGAAGTACCTCTGGAAACTGAAATTCTAGACTTCTCTTACAAACAAACAGCAGCAATTTCCTTAATTTAGTAATTCATTTTTTTTCCCCTCAGATTTTTAAATAGAATGTATTTTTGGTCACTGGTTAAAGCTTTATATTAATAACATGACACTTGTATTTTAGCATATGAACAGAAGTAGGTTTAAAGATGCTTGCTCTTGGCAGTTCTGATTCTTGGGAATGATGAAAGATACTGGAGTCTGGATAAAAGATTTTATTTTTATTTTGGTACAATACTTCTTGTAGCAGTCTGTCTTTAGTGCTGCATACTCAGTACCCCGAAGAACCTCTTTGCAGTGAGTTGGGTTCACAAAGGTACTTCTCCCAGTTTTTTTACTTTCCTCATCTATGTCTGGAAATCAAAGGGGAGCTGATGTTACAAACCACTCTTTGAAACAGTAAGAGTGAGGCAACAGCCATTTTACTTATCTTTCACCACCGTATTTTTAAAGTAAATCCTTTCTGCTTAACTCAGTAATGCCTGCTCAAAGATGTGATGAAAGGTGTCTGTTTTGTAGGCTCCAGTCTGGTTGAGGGAGGATGTAATCTGGAAGGTTCTCTCAGTTGTGGTCTATTGTAGTTTTCTGACAGGCTTGATTTTGCTTGTTTTTAACAAATTTGCATTTGGAGTTGTGCAGCCCTGTGGTTGCAGAAGGAAACTGGGTAATGTACACCATTCCTTAGGGATTCCTTATTCAGTTGTGAGGGTAATTGCTAGCCACAACCTAGATTCAACAGCCAGGCTGTTTCTTTGCTAGGTTTTTTTCCTGTTTGTTTGTTTTCCTTAGTTGTTTTTTTTGGTTTTTTTCCTGTGAGACCATAGTTGATGTTTCTGGGGGAGAGTACTATTTGCAATGCGTGATGCTTGAAAAGATAGATAAGCTATGTTCATGCATGAATATATGTGAACAGAAGCTTATCTGGATTTAAACGTATCCAATTTCTAGTAAATGAGACGGACTTGACTTACCTGCCTTTTTTGTCTTCCCTGCTTTCTTAGTTGTTAATGCTTGTTGATTATCTAACTCTCTAGAGTTCTTTGGGGTATGACTTTACCCAGACAATTATCAGGTAAGTAGTTCCAACAGTGGGAGGAAAGAAAATTTAAGAATTTTTAAATAAAAGATTCTCGTATATCTGCAGCAATAGGGCTGAATGTACTTTATAAATAGATGTTTATTTTAATAGAATAGTCAAATCCACATAGTACATCTGTCCATTTGCACAGTGTCATAGTTTTAGATGATACTTAAAAGTTCCATTTTGAGGACCAGGTTCTCTTCTGCTGTAAGCTGGCTGGATAAGGATAATGGGAGCCAGACCAGTTTGATTCAGCGGAGTATTTATTCCCCATAAGCTGTGAGGGTCCACTTAGAGGAAAAGCACTGTGCTCTGGCCAGCCTGAGCTTCCTGCATGCAGAGTCTGTGTAGACTCTGGCCTAAACACCCAGAGATTAAAACGTTAGACTTCCTCAGTCGCGTAACTTAGGGAAATTTATCAACTATTTGTACAAAACTATGTCTGTTTAAACATATTTCTAAGTTTAGGAACTTAGTTTACTTTTGCACATATACTGATGTCAACTAAATATACTGTAACTAAAGATACCAATGCTGTCTCACAGCAGTAGTTTGCAAGCTGTTAGCAAACCTCTACCCCCACTGTCCTCCAGATGTAACTGTTTAAAACAAGCTCTGTGACAGTGTCTGTTTACGTCAGGCTTCTCCTTCCTAAGATAAATTTTGAAAATCTAGCGTAAGAAATGCAGTGGTAACCTGGACAGGGACATTATTATGCATTGGACCAAACCTATGACATTAATTATAGGAGCTCTCAGGAAATACTTTGTTTGGAATTTCAAGTTTCTAGGATCTAGAGATTTAGGAATGGTTTGGGTTGGAAGGCACCTTGAAGATCATCTTGTTCCAGCCCTGCTGCTGTGGGCAAGGGCACCTCCCACTAGACCAGCTCAGAGACCCATCCAACCTGGCCTTGATGAATGCACTGTCTATGTAGCAGACTAAAAACAGTAACTATTTTAGTTCTAGAGAACTTCATACTTGCATTTTCAGGCCAGAAAATTTGTTTTATACTATACATCACTAATAGGCCAGATAGTGTGTCAATTCTGAAATACAAAAAAATGAGAGAGGCTGACTCCAAAAGAGTACTATTACAATATGGCACGTTTCTCACAGAAAACAGCACTAAATAGGTCATAAATTGTACTGGAATGCAAACAAATGTAGTATGTTTCTTACTTAAATGTTCCTCAGTCCTGAAACTTAAGCTGCTTTGTAAACAGTATTGTAATAATATCTCCATGTTACAAAAGGGCATTAAAAGGCCGTGAGAAGTCGCACAGCTTCCTCCCATTCTATAAAACCACTGAAATTTGTAGACTTCAGACAAAATTTGCACTGCAAATGAATGTTTAAGTTCCCAAATCAAGAAGACATTTTTAAGCAAATGTCTGTAACAATGTGCTGAATGTGTTTGTATGGACAGCTTATAATGCAATATTTAATTAAAATGTCATATAGCTCTTTTTTTCCTTCCATGGAAGCCAGGTCTTTGGTTTGCAAGGACAGTGTTCATGGATGAATATATTAACTAATTTTTTGCACTACACCTCATTGTATGGTCTTTTTGTGAGTTTTTCATTCTGCTGTCAGTTATTCTCCATCTTTCATACATGGTTAGTGAATTTGAATGCAGTATAGTTAGCTTGATTTCTGACTTGCTTTCTCACTTGCATCCCTGTGTCTGTGTAAAGCAAGTAAGTTTGTGGAGTCAGCGGAGGTTCCCTTTTTCATAGGGACACTGTTGAATTCAAATAGTTTTTTGAATTTTTTTTCAGGCCAGTTAGATGCTAGGTGAGGTGAACTTGGCTTCACTCTTATTTTGTGCAGAGTTGCTCTATGTCATTATCTCCATATTGCAAGTTGAGTGCTGGAGTTCAGGAAAAGATGTTAAAAGCATTTTAGTTTAACTAAGTTAAGCTACTCTAAAGTGCTGAAATGCAAGCTTCAGCTACTCTCACTTGTGAGCATTGAAAAGTAAGCTTAAAAAGATGCTTGTGGTTTACGTAGCTGCTTGAGAGAAACCAGTTTTGTGGTTAGAACTGTTTGCCTGGACTGAAATTCTATTGACCTGAGATTTATCCAAAGCCAATGTTGAAGTGAGTGTTTAATTCTGTCTTCCAATTTTTGCTCTGTTCTTTACACAGTGGAGTGTTTTCAACTGTACTTACATAGAGCTGTTTTTTGATTGCTCTGGGTTTGCAAACTGGCAAATCTGACCCTAAACATCTCAAATTTGGCACCCGAAAATAAGAACGTAGCTAATGACAGCTGGAAAATATTTGTAAGTAACTTGCCAAATAGATAATTTTCCTGTAGTGATAGGTCATGTGCTCATGTTTGAAAAACAGTATTTAGATGATTTTAAAAATACTTTATTTTCTTTGCATTCTCATGAATAGGAATCATATAACTCGTAGCTGTCTTTACTGTGAAATTTTAAGTTCCCTACTGACTAACACTGACTTAGCATCTGTTGAGAGAAGTGGTATCTGAAGAAAGCATTACATGTGATCACGTAGAAGTTTGTACATGCAAGTGGACTAAATTAAGATTCCTTGTACAATTTAACAATTTTTGGATGCTTCCTACCTTCTTGGTGCTTATGTTTGTCTTGCTTAATGTGTATTTTGTATTGTGCACACACTTTGGTTTTTCTGACTTCCATTTGTTAAGATCCATATGATGGTCACTCACAGAACTATTTCCACAGTTCTCGTTTCTGTTACTCCATAGCGGTCATAGTGTGTTGTCATTTTCTTGCTTACCTGGATGAAAACGAGTGAGGGGAGAACTTGTTCTGGTGGTTGTTACAGATTTTACCCAAGCACTGCTTGTCCCTTGCCATTTTCCGTCCTTCCAAACCCCTGATGAGATCCCTTGTGTACTGGTTCTTCTCCCAGTCTCTCTTGGCTCATACTTCTGTTAATCTTTTATCATGGCTCTAAGCTCAGTTCTTCAATGTACACTCCAGAAAAATGGCCACTGCTATCTTTTTCCCTATATGATCCTGTGTTGCCAGCTTCATCAGCAGAGAAGCTGAGGAAGTATGGGCTGGATGAGTAGACGGTGAGATGTGTTGAGTAAGAGCTGAACATCTGATCGGTGGTACAGTGTCTGGTTGGAGTCTGGTAGCAAACTAACTAGAGGCAATGGACACCAACCGAAATACAAGAGGTTTTCTCTGAGCATCAGGAAACATGTTTTTACTGTGAGGGTGACCAAGCACTGGCATGGATTGCCCCAAGAAGCTGCGGAATCTCCACCCTTGGAGATACTCAAAAGCTGTCTGGACATGGTCCTGGGCAGCTGGCTCTAACTGTCCCTGCTTGAGCAGGGGGTTGGACCAGATGACCTCCAGAGGTCCCTTCTGACCTTGGCTACTCTGTGATTCCCTGAGCTTGCTCTGAGTTCCTGTACTTGGTGTGACACCTGGCTGACACTGCTGCAGCAGGAGTGCTGCAGTTCCAGGTGTGCTCTTCTGAGAATGAAGCTACAGGGGTCAAGGCCACCCCACAGCTGATGCTCATCAGAAGTTCACAGCTTCACTACATTTGGTTGCATTTCAAGACTGTTGGCAAAAGGCACATCTCTGGCATAAAACACAACTTGCTTGCCAAATTTAAAACTACGCTACAAGTCTCTAGGCAACTTTATTAGAAAGTATAATCCCTGTTACCGTTCTTTAACAGTGTGAGCAGAACCATTTTAGCTAGCATTCAGTTTGCAGCAAATACCTAATTTGGAAAACTTTAAATTGGGCAGCCAAAGGTTAGTGGAAGTATTACAAGCAACTGAAAGCGAAACACAGCAGTTTTTGATACCTGCTGTTTTTCTGGAATAATTTTGGTAGTAGTGCAATTCCTAGAACTGTTTGTGAACAAATAGATGATTCAGATTATTAGCACATTTAGTAACTGAGTCAGAAGTGGACAATTTGGCACACTCTGGGCCAAGTAAGCATGCCAGGAGAGAACGTCATGCTACAGTGAGTGTTTAACTCCTCAGTGAAGTTTGCCTTATCTTGCACTTAAAGTCCTACCACAAGGGGTTGAAGAACTGGTGGTGGAATTTAAGTGTGGGTGTAAAACCCAGCTCAAGGGCTGCTCACCAACAGGAAAGCACAGGAAAGGGTGAGGTTAAGATAACTTAGTTATCCCATATATGGGAAGGTTATGGGGAAGCAACTTCAGTCTATCTGTGCTTTTAGTAGCATTCAAGTGCACGTGTAACTGTGATGCAAAGGAATAGAGAGAGCTGGAACAATGTGCTGCTTTGGCAGTGTATTTTTCTGGCAAGAGACTATTATTCCTTCCTACAGTAATCATGGTCCCCCAGCAAGTTTGTTGAGTGGTTTGCCCAGATGGATAGCAACAACAGAGTTCACGTCTTTGAGAGTGGATTTATTCAACAAGCAATGTAAATTAAACTCTCTCTGTTCTGTATAATAACCCCACCGTGATAAGTGAAGGCCAGACAGGAGGGCGGTGCCTGCAAGAGCTTTGCATTCCTACCTCAGCAGTATTAGCAATCTTCCTTTTCAGCATTTTTCTCATGTTTTATTTTTTCTTGTTTCTTACATCAACATGAAGCTAAGAATTGTGAGTTAGGTTATTGCCAGACCTCCTCTGGTCCCTGCCCAAAGGTGTGTTAGAATTTCAAGGGGATTATTTATCCCTCTTAAACTTTTTTTCCCAAGAATAGCTCAAAAACTAAAGTTTAAAATGCCTAAGATGAATAGTCTGAAATGGGACGGAAAACAAAAAAGTCCTCAAGGTATGTTTAACACGACATAATTGTTCAGGAGCAGACTAGAGGAACAGTGGCTTTTACAGAAAGATTTACAAATTAGTTGATAACCCCACAGAATTCCCTTTGCTAAGAAGTGTGGGAAGCTCTCAGTACCATGATCTCAGTGCTGAATCCATACTAAAGTTCACTTAACTGCAGGTGAGTAGCCCCTGCTCCATGAAGGAAGGACAGCCCAATTCCTGACATGCACAGGTTACCTATTTACTGCAGGCTACTTTTGTTTTTCAGATGAGCCTGTGGTTATTTTATTGACAACTGCTGTTCATCACCAGAAAGAAATTCCATATAAGTGATCACAGAGTCCATCAAGGGGGAGTGCGGGCCGGAAGCTAAAATTTAAAAAAGCCAACCCTATGGTAATTGCTATCGTGTGTTATCTGTGTGGCTTTTCCTGGGTTCTCTTTCCTACACTAGAGCTCCTCCCTGTCCTCCAGATGATGTATCTAAACCGGTGGGGCCCATTCTCCTTTTAAATATGCATGAGAGTGGGCCCATGATATCTTTGCCGGAGAGAAGCTTCAGCAGAAACAAAAGAAAATTCTTTCCCCAGAGACATGGGGCGTGTTGTACCAGGAATGGAATCCATCTGTCTTCAGATACTGGGATGGCTCCAGGAATATATTCCAGCTACCCTGGGGTGCTGTAATCTCATTTTCCTGTCCTCACCATTTGTGTTTAGAGAATGAATCTGCTCACAAAAGTAAAACAAAAAGCAGTGGACTTCAGAAGGCTTGCAAGTTCACAAGTCAGGGATTCCCCTTACCTCTTTTCATGCTATTATTTATGTAAGCTTCATTCTCTGGAGCTACCCACAATTCAAAATAATCTATTTGCTTAATTGAATTATCCTTTAAGGAGAGGAAATTGAAAAATAGGGCCAGCCCAAGAGACTTACTCCCAGTCAAAAAACAGCTTCAGAAACCAGTCACACATTGCTAGGGGTGAAAATGCAAAGCCATCAACCTTCCTAAACTAACATGCTGTCAAAGAAGAAACTATTCATGAATTGAAATGAAACAGGAAGACTTTAAATAGGAACTCTTACCTTAAAACATAATGTCTAAAATTTTTATAACTTGTATGAAGCTGTTGAAATACAGAAGGCCTGTGGAAAAAAAGTTGGAATATTTAAAAAAATCAGATGTAGTCAAAATAGATGTTCATGTAAACTCTGCAGGAAAGAGAAAAAAAAAGGATCATTTCACCACTGTGAAAATGGGAGAATTATGTATGTGCACATAACATTAAGTGAAAGGGAGCAAATAAAATAAGACACATTTATTTCCAGTAAATAATTTACATGATAAGGAAATGAATGTTGTTTATCTTGAGTAAGCCTGCTTGGAAAGAAACCAAGGATTGATCCTGGAATAAACGTCATCTACTACTGCTAAAATCCCAGCAAATTTTCTTGTTCTTTCTCTGTCTCTGAACATAAGCTGCTAAACCTTGAGCCAGTTAGAAATGTTCTCGTGTAAACATATAAGCAAGCTATTCTTTATACAGATAAATAGTAGATAAATTGTGCTGGCAGCTTCAATAGCCACATTTGCAAACTCTGCATGGGTAATTCCAAAACTGTTATATAACCAGTGACTTTAGTTTTTATCAGAAACTGATTGTAAAACTATAAACTAATTTTTGGGGAGTATCTTAAGTGCTAAACTAGAATACTCAGCTGTTAGGAAATGCCAAGAGTTGATGCTGGCAAGCTGTGAGGTATTTTACTGTGAGCACATGACACAGATACAGTGTCATTACATCACCTCCATACACACTAGGAGTTTGCCAACCAAACTGTGTGAAGTAAATGAACTTCTGTCCTCATATTAAGTCATTGGCTGTGACTTAAGTCAGTGCCCATGGACATTTTTACAGGCAGAACATTACCCATTACATGCGATGTGTAAAACAGTTGTAGCCATGTGTAATTCACAGGGAAAGCCAGCTAATAGCAACATGATTCAAACACAAGCCTTCTGCCTGAAGAGATGCATACAGTAAAGGCTTGTAATCAATGTCAAACCTGATTTTTACATTTAATTTTTCATCATAAAATGTGGGGAAACTGAGCAGTCACGATACTAAACACTTAAGAACTACCATCTCGGGAGTGAAATTTCTAATCACGCAGGTGTGAGAGCCTTTACCTTTTCCTATTTATATTGAATAGTCTGAAGTTTGATCCACTGAGTTATACATAAGAATTCACTTTCATTGAAATTTAAGTAGGACATGGTATGATATTCTTTGAAACGAAAACATGTAATACCCTCTCAGGGTTTTCTGAGAAGTTGCCTGGAGTCCTTTACCTGCTCATCCTTTCAAACTACCTTTCATCAAGGCCAGGCTGGATGGGGTTCTGAGCAACCTGGTCAAGCAAGTGTCTCTGCCCATGGCAGAGGGGCTGGAACTAAATAATCTTTAAGGTCCCTTCCAACCCACATCATTCTGTGATTCTATGAATACAAATGTTATATCCTATCAGGGTTTTCCGAGAAATCCTCTGGGGTCCTTTACCCTCTCATTCTTCCAAACTACCTTTCAACAGCTCTGACAAAATATGGTGGTTCCTACAATTAACACATCTTTTAAAAAAATATGTGGCAACTTTAATGACAAAAGATGTTTACTATGCATAAGAACATGTATTCATCTTAAAATGTTCAATTTTAATATCTGGGTGAATGAAGACACCTTGGACATCTGGAGTATTGTCATCTTTGCAGCAGGGCTACAAGAGGTGCACGTGCATGTCAAACGTCAAAATGTCATACTGCCTTGTATTGTTGATCTTTCTGCCTTTGGAATGCCCGTGGAATTCCTGGTAGGCCATCCAGAACACAGCGTTTGCACATTTAAGATGGTGCTAATATAGCTTTGGTTCCTCACGAGAGACCCCCTTGTTGAGGTGTGTACAGTGTGAGCCTGCCCGAGTCCAGCAGCGCTGACACGCCACCTCTGTGCATTGCCACTTGCCAATGGAGGCTTCTCCACTGCTGTTTGCCCCGCCTGGTGCACTGAGGTGTGGGAGGAACAGGGCAATGCCAAAGGCACTCTGCTCTCCCTCCCAGCCTCGAATTGCATCTGTCCTTATACAGCTATTAAACAAAGACTGTTTGGCAGCTCCAACCCATCCGCACTGGTGTTCTCAAAAGTCTTGGTTAGACTGAAATGACAGAGGTTTATCCAATTTTCCTAGGAATGAAACTGGAAATGCTCCTTACACACAGGCAAGGGGTACAGTAAAACATGTTTTGCCTTGTTTTCTCTTTCCACTTTCCCCCCCTCTTTGCTTAGGTTGAAGTTCTTGCATTCGGATTTCACTTGAGAGCTTTCCTGTATTTTCCCTGAAGATTCACAGAACAGATGTTGCTGTGTCTTGGGTTATTTTTAAATTTCCCAGGGAAAAAAAGAGGGGAGAGAGTAGAGACATGCTTGTTCCGATGAGAGAGAGGCACATCAGAGGGTGAGACAGTGCTCAGTACTGCTTGGATTGTTTACACTGAAAGTATTTTGTTGATCATTTCCTGACATTATATCCTGTTTTTCTAACAGAGGTGGTTTTAGCCAGTCACCAAATTTACATTTTCATTTACTTGTCCATTCACTTTTTTTCCCCCAGATAACAATTATCCTTATCTCTCTTTTACAAATAAAACTAAGGCTGACTGTACAAAGTACTGCACTGAAAGGTAATGCCAAAGACAAGCTTCAATTCTCTAGAAGTTATACAATGTTTTGATTTGTCCAAATTGTTAAACATTCTAAATTATGTCAAGTGAAGATGCAACCATCAAATTCACCTTGCCACTTTGCAAGCATGTGGGATGTTTTATAAACCAAAACAAGCTAACAGCACATTTCAGGAGTTGTAGGAATGCTAATCTTGACACAGGATTTAACTCCACCCATGCTCTGCCCAGGATGCAGGATTACTCATGCACCTAATGTACAGCCATTTTCCTTCTGTGTGTACCTCCACTCTGATCCTTGACAACCCCCTGAGTTTCTCTAGGTTCTCCCTGGAGAAGCCCCTGGGATTTCTCTTTGTCCTCTAAAAGAGGCCGAGGCATTGTTATGACTATCTAATCTACATGGGCAGCTATGGCTGGAAGAAATTCGTGTAAATTATTTATTAGCTAGTGGCTGTATCCATGATGTCCCTGGTGTTGTCCAAGCACTCAAAAAGGATGCAGTGAAGCACACTCTGCTTAAACAAAAGTAGCTAAGGCTGCAAAATCAAGGAAAACACAAGATTTTGAAGTACGAACTGGTTTGTTTGTCAGCAAAATACGTAAGAATGAACCATCAGGTGGAGAACAAGGAGGCTTTGCACATACAGTCGAGGTCATTGTGCTACTCGTGAAGTATCTCGTGGAGAGAAGCCCAGCGCTGTGGGGAGGCTGACAAACCAGCTGGCGACGCTAGGAATGAGCCGTGGTAAAGCCAAGGGACAGGGAGGCGATGCAAAGCTGCCGCACGGGAGGGGTGGGTGTGAGTGGCATCAGCGGTGTGACACCCTGGCTCAGCATGATGCAATGCCGTCCAGTTGGGCCACTCTCCCCAGGTCACAGCAGCGCACCAGCCACAGGGATAAATAGCTGGGTGTAGGCACATGCCAGGGAAATCCCGCAGAGCCGAGGCTGGCCCTGGGCTGCCTAGCAGGAGGTACAAGGGGCACAGGGCTGGGGCAGACGATGCTGTTCTGCCATTCAGCAGAGGGTACGACCATCGCTGCTCCCACCCGTGTAACATCCGCCAAGGCAGGACCCTGGGGACACGGCAGGGACAGCACAGGGCCAGAGCCAGGGCAAGCATGGGGAGGAACCGGGCTGGAACAGCCTCTGACTTCCAAGGTTTGCGCAGCAGGAGAGCCGCCACCTGCTCGGCACCTTTCTTTATGGGACGATGTTCAGTAAAGACAAAGACAGCCCCCAAAATAACTCTTCATGTAACCGCATTGGTAAAAAATAGAGGAAGAGACCCAGCTCGCACAAAATAACCATGGGCCAGCCCCCGGCACCACCTCTGCCGCGGCGGGCGCGGGTCGCGGGCTCGGTGCGCCCGAGGGGCGCCGGGGCGGTCGCGGGGCCGAAGCTCCCCGTCAGGCAGCCCCGGCGCGG